>JAYRCH010000077.1:600000-902628 GCA_037179445.1 Phengaris alcon alcon
TCAAGATATTAGCTATGATCTAGGATCTGCGTATTAGACAGGTTGTATGTTTGGACAGTTCGGGTGATGTCAGGCCGGTCAGTGAGTGCGGCGGAATGTGACCGGTCAGGGCCTATAGTCAAGATGCATTCGATAATTTCGACGACGAAGTTCGAAAACAAAACGTATGAGATTTGACGTAAGGCATCGCAACCGACATGTTACTTAGCGATGACTGGCTGATGTCAAATCCATTCATGATTTCGAAGACGGAATGCATCTTGACTAAAGGCCCAGGACCGCCTCACGTTGGAAGCTGATGGCGAGCCGAATGTATAGCGATATAGTGGCGATGCTATCTGATATCCTAATGGTTTATGGTCGCCTGGTACATTTTAGTTGTAGCTAAGGTTTTTTGTGACAGTGTCATGGTATGTTAAGTCTAAGGGCCTGTTTTTGTTTGTCTGGGTCGCTTACTTTAGTAAGCAGCGACAAAACTTTCGAATAAGCTATCCGTCACTTAATAGAAGATGGTGAAACAGGCCTTAAGCAAAATATACCTACAATAGTCTAGTAATAATCTGTACAAAATAATTTAACTGTTTCACTTTTATATCAAATACAAGGATTTTTATCTTTTATATCAAATCCAATGTTTTTATCTTTTATATCAGATACAAGGATCGTATTTTATGTTTCCTGAACTACTGGTTTCTGAGATTTAGATATAAAATACCAAGACAAGTCAATCTACATTCCATAACGACATTATTGTTGAAACTTAAAATGTGAGCGCGCGTTGATGTCTTATCTATAGCAAAACCGAAAGTTGTACAAATATTTGGCTCCTGATATTTATCTGTTTTATTTTCGATTATCCCGTGTTAAGATAATATATTAGGCGTAGTATACACATAAATATCCTCTCGAATAACTATATTATCTAAAATCTGTAACATCGTTCTAAAGTTAGAAGCGTTTATAGGCGAGAAAGGTTTATACTGGTTTAAACCATACCACTTATATTTAACAGGAGCATAGTTTTTTTTTTTTTAATAAATACATTTACCTACTGAACAATTTTCTAGCAACACATACATGTAAGTGTTTATTACTACATTATACACTACTGTTACTGCATTATCGAAAGTGAAATTCATAATCGTAAATAAATTATCGACGCAAAAACAAAAACAAAAACATCATTAGCTTATAATTACGTAAATTTACGTAAAAACACACGTTCAATGTATTAAATATTAACCGAACGATTAAATGAAAGTAAATCTATATTAACGGTATATAACGATTTTAAGATAATTACATAAATGTGTGCGTGGGAAATTTTTAAACAACTCACTAAATCGCTGTGGTTGTATACAGGGTGTATTTTTATCCGAATGATAATATATTTTATCCAACGTTAACCCACAATATTAATGACAGTTTGCATAACTAAACATTTTCGTAATTTACAAAGGAATAACATGATTAACATTTCCTGACAACTACATACTACGCATACACATCCTCGCACTACCGCCGCCGCACTGGCTTAAAAGTCACGCGACCGCCGTGCAGTGTCGGTGGGGCGGTTATGAATCGACGTTGATTATTTTATAGGATATACTTATCTAAATTTAAGGTCACATCTATATATTTGAAACGAGAATCCATTACAGATCCTTGAATATGTATTTTTGTTTTGATTACACTCTGTATAAATCCTTTCTTGCACATGTGTAAATTTGGCTTAATTTTGCACGAAGAATGAAGTTTAGGCAAATTACTGATAATGTTGAAGACAAAAGTTCATGAGGGTATGTGTGGCGATGAAGGCCGGGGCTACTGATTCACACAAAACCGCTTAACGGATTTGAAAAAAATATCCTACTAATTACCATTATAAATGATAACATTTGTGAGGATGGATGGATGAATATTTGTGACTCTTTCACGCAAAAACTACTGAACGGATGTTGATAAAATTATGGTAGTAGTTTAGGCTCTTGATTAAAACATATTTTATAGACTAGAATATATTCCAAAAATGTACAGTGTTCCCGTGGGATATATACACGGGCGTATCTGCGGGCAGAAACTAGTGTGAAAATGTGTGTGTAGGCCGTATCCAAGCCAAATGTATGGTAAAATCGCAGAAGATATTATACATACATAAAACTCATTATTTTTATATTTAATAAAATTAATATAGCGTGTATCAAAACATTACCAGGTGTAATTACGCCGATGTTTCGTTCTTCCGAGGAATTGGTGTGATCACAGTTAGCGGCGCAGAAAAATGAACTTAAACATAATATACGTGAAAGTACCGCAACTTGGATAAAATTATGAACTAATAAATCTGATATAGAATTAATAACAAAAAGTTTCTTCGAAAAAAAATAATTTTATTCAAAGAATCATTTTGTACTTTTGTACGAAAAATAAAAAAAAAAAACAGTAAGGATACTGTTTCGAATTCCAATCATTGAACAAATTTGTGTTATTATATGGCATGGCAATAACTATATATATTTTTTGTAAAAAAATTAACCCGACTACGTATACATAGATACGTATGTATAGATTATTTAGCCTCTTTTACTCGGGCTATTATTACGAATCTTTTGATACCTCATTCATTAAAATCGGATCAGTAGTTTGGGCGCTACGATGGAACAAACAGACATACATACATAGACTGCCAAAATCATTACCCTTCCTTTTGGCTCCGCCGTAGTTGGGTGAAAATCGCGAAGACACAACTTGTAAGTGCAAAATATTTTGCTATTCATAAGAATATCATACGGAAGAAATGCAAAATGATACCAATGAAGTACACAGGTATGCATACCTACATTCATCTGTACTGATCAGATCTGTACATACACACATATCTTATAAAGGAACTGCAGCATTCATTGCCTTATCAATGCTGTAAAATTGCTTTCTATACTTAATGCCCATTAAATACGAGGAATATCTAGACCTGATAGTACTTATCGCTACTTTCGCCGAGGCGAGAGGTCATCGCGAGAAATCTTCACAAACGAGTAAAACCTCCATTTGATATTATAAGTATTAAACTGTTTTCAAGTTGTTTACCAGAACATCACGTACACGGTACAGTTGCGACATTTGGCCAAAACGATACCTTTGGTATTTAAAACATTAAATTCTCGTATCTCGTAATATTAATTAAAATTAGAACTGTAATGTCAGATTCTTTTACTACAAAATTATTTCTTATTAATTCAACATGTTAATTGTAAATATGTTATATAAACTATAATGCCCTAAAATATTATTATTTTTAACGACCTTATTTATAAATACGTCCAATTAGACCTTCACTCCTGAATATTGGTGATTAAATTGAATTTAAAAAAAAGTTGATTGCTTGTTTGTAAACAAAAGTAGAAGCTAGAGTCTTTATTCCGAAACGCTAGAATATTGTGTAATGATAATATTTTGTTGCTAGATTCGTCCGATGAAGCGAAATCGCTTTAGTATTATAAACAAAGAATTAATTATAGACGCGGAGAGAAAAATAATCTTTATTTAATGCGAAAATAATCGTATCTAATCGATAAATATTAAATCATGACTATATATGGAGGCGGTAAAAGCAAATGTGAGTGGGACAGAAGGCCGCTCTGATCATGACAAAGGCATAGAAACTCGCTGCATTCCAAGGTGAGTGGCGAGCGCAGCCATCGTTAGATTAGTGAGCGCTATAGACTACATACTAAATCGAATACGAGAAACTAACGTTTATATCAAGGAAAACATAATCGTATAAAACTCCGCTTAGACAAAATGGAGTATATTATACACATAGTCGTAGCATTGAAACGTCACAATAGCGTCCTGCATACGTTCGGACTGCGGAACGAACTGTCGTGCTCGACGTTTAAAAAGCCTCGCGGTTTGGGCGGCTGGCGTCTTCCATAATACGACATAGCACGCACTGTGGAAATTGCGCTGTCATCGACATGCCAGATCGGACTGTCGGCCCCGCGCATTTACACGTTCGGTTCCGAGCGCGGGTTGGAATGGCGCGTGCTATTTCTGCGGTCAGAACTGTACGCGTGACGGGCGCTAATATCATCATCGCAGCAGCCACATTATACTGCAAAAGCTTCCTTACCACTTCGAGACTTCTGGAATATAATAATTTTACTACCTGTCTCCTGTTGCTCCGCCCGCGTAAAAACAGTATCCCACGGAAACATTGCACTTTTTCGGGATAAAAAGTATCCTATGTTTTAATCCAGAGCATAAACTACAGCCATACCTAATTTCATCGAAATCCGTTCGGTAGTTTTTGCGTGAAAGAGTAACAACCAGCCATCCCCATCCATACATCCATCCTCACAAACTTTCACATTTACAAAAGTAGTAGGATGTTTCTCTCTCAAAAAACAATGTATTGGACAAAATGGGTTTTTTGGTTTTGGTCATTGTTGGTCTTTCACTCAGAAATGTATTCTTATAAATATTTGTTACAAAATTTTCTGCAGGAGCACCAAATTTAGTTACATGCCATGAGAGTTTTATTAAGCTTTTTCTCAGAAAACTTTTTGGAACCTTCAGAGAACCAGTCTCAAATTAGGCACTAAGCTGTGGCTCAGTGGTTAGCACGTACGCATCGGCGCTTAAGCCAGAGGTCACGGGTTCGAATTTCGCCGAAGGATCAAAAGGTGGATGGATGTGTATTAAATATATTGTATATTATAACACGAATCTTTACGCATGCTTATTATATATACTCACACATTTGCTTTCAGGTTGTGGGTTTATTTTTTCGCGGGATCTTACTTGAGATATAATATTAACTAAATTGTGATAAAAATCTTTCATAATAATATATCTAAAAACATTAAATATATTCCCGTTGACTGGTACCCTTAACACAAGTTCTTCGAGAACGGAACCAGATCGACGTGGTGTGAAAGCGTACATATGAATTATTAAAAAAAAGTACTAACTACAAAGAATTCAGTACATTCTACCATTGATAACAAGCTAAAATTCTTATTGTAGCTTGTTATTAATGGTAGAATGTCTTCGAAGAACTTACGGTGGTGGACAAAGGCGAATCGATGTCCGATTACAAGCACTTGGCCGACTTACGGTATTGGCAGTTGGCACCTTCCGGAAAATTGAGTTAGCGCTTACGTAACGCGCCCTGAGGATGGCGCAAATTGCCATCATCATCATCATCAGAAAACGAAAATATAAAATTCTATTATTAGTAAAAAATAAGTAAAAAAATAAATTAAGTTAATTAATGTAATTAGATATTTCTGATATAATAAACTATAGTTAGTACATATTTTGCTAATTTCCTTACATGGATCTTTGCTGTTCTTTACATACATCTAACAAAAATTAATTATTATATAATTACCTGCTGTAAACTTATACAACTATCTAATATGAAAAATCGCCAAGTCACATTGATAAGATTCCGAAACGAATAGAACGATTTTTATAAAAATTTGCAGGTGTTTCGGTAGGTTTGGGAATAGGTCGTAACTCGTAAACTATTTTGACACCAACGATTGATAATAATTAATATGGCAGAACAATGTCAGCTAGCTATACTAATATTAATAATAAGTACCTGGGTAACCGAGATTTGTTCGGAATTCTGATAGATATCTGATAAAACTGATATATAAAAAGAATCACAAAAATATTTATCCGACCGGAATTCGAATCCACCACATTCCGAATTTTCGAACAAAGCAAAAATTAAAAATTATACTTAAATGCGCAGTTCCCAAGGGATAAGACCTATATAGGTCGATTTTCTCGCCCAAAACTCCATGCATACTAATTTTCATGGAAATTCTTGCAGCCGTTTCCGAGCTTACTCATTAATCTCCTTACTAATAAAAGTATTTACACAACGGATAACTTAAACAACGTTGCTGTCTTTGTCTGATTCTTTGGAAATGTCACTTGATAGATAACTATGGACACTTTGCACCACGTCTATCTGTAGTCAAGTTACATTATATCATAGTAATATGTTAATAGTTATATATAAATTGGATTATAATTAATATCCAATCAAAGGATTGTTAAATTTGATCCAAAATTTTTGGCTTGTTACAGTGTCAAGCACCTAGTGCTAGTCAAATGCCCGAAATGTCAAATCATAAGGCAATTTGTCTACTTGAAAACCGTTTAGTAACAAGGCCAGCTGGTAAAAGCGTAGGTGTGGTAAGTTAACAATTTAAAAGTGAAAATGTTTCTTTTTTAACAGCGTTTTGTTTATGGTAAGGACTAATGGTTATAAACACGATATAGATATTACGATATGGTTGTATATGAAATAGTTGAGATAACATATAAATTAAGGAGATATATAAAAATACTTTTTATAGCCCTTTTTATATGCTTTTGCCCTTATAATGTTTACTATAAAGCTGTAACAAGTTGATATTTTGCATAAACTACAGTTGTTCAAGTTCTTTTCACTCTTTTGAGGTTAAAATATGAACATAATTATTAATAAAATTTATACGCACCATGTAATGTGTCACCTATTGTATTTTCTATTTTTCTTTTTCAATATTTAGCAGTAACAATAAAATCTGCGGTTGGGACGTGCTCGGGTACAAAAAGCTAAGTATTACGATGGGTTCACGCCCGTCACAAAAACAACCGCCGGCGAACAAACCTGTACCATTAACGCGCTTGTACCTGTCCCAAACATGGCGGAATGTACAGGCGAGAGCATAAGTGCTAAGAAATTAAATCGCAATAGTAATGCGTATTTAGGTACACCTTTTATAGGCGTCAGTTGCAACAATGATTAAGAAGTAAGTAGGTAAAACTTCTAATCTTAAGATCTTAATTTTCTCTGCAAAAGGGCACTCCCCTTAAACCACATAGAAAATTTGAAAATATACTAGACTAATGCATAGTACATTTGAGGTTCAAAATTTCTATACAAGACTTTTGCGACGTTTAAAAAGTTTCAGGTGTAACATATTTTTTAAGTTTTGAACTGATGTGCGCAGAAGTACAAAAACTTGTAACCGAATATGAAACATAATACGAGATGACTGGTACATATTTTGTTTCGATAACATTCAAAATTCATGGTTTTGATTGATTTGCGGCGAAATGGTATCAAATTTTTTTAGGTATTTTCGGTATTTTTTTACATAACATATTTTAAAGATTTTTAACTTATGTGCGCAGAATATGAAAGATAATACGAGATAACTTGTTAGTTGTGCATATTTTGTTTTGATAAAATTTAAATGTCTTTGTATTGATTGCGGCGAAAATGTAACAACATTTTCGCCGCAATCAATATAGTAGGTTTTAACATTTTTTGTCAAAAAAAAAAGTCTTCAAAACTATGAAGATTGAGTAGAGAAATAGTTAAAATTCTAGCCGTATTTAAAAGGGGAATTATTTAGAAAATAAGTTTTAATTCATAATGTTTTGTGCATTTTACATTTTACAATACTTGGGAAGTCGGTTTTCATTTTTTGTTTAAAAATAATTAAACCATACTTAAGTTGGATCTATTAATATTTATTCCGCATTCAGTTTTTATTCAGAATAAACCAAAGTTAACAGTTATGAAATAAAATACGCATTATGTATTTAGTAGTTTAAATAGTTTTTAATTTATTTCTTTACTGTTGTGTCGTGTGCATTTCTGTAAATGTTATATATAGAAATACACACGAAGACACCAGGAGGACAGGAGTGTATAGATAGTACGACGTATAAACATGGCCAACGAATCGATTGTTTTCTCCTCGCGTGAATACTAACAGTAAAAGTGAATTAGACGGGTGTTGCAACATGTAACATGCAACAACGATAGCGGATACCATGGCAACGTACCACACGTTGCCATGGTATCCGCTAACGTTGCCTCATTGGTGTGCAAAGTTAGCAAACGTTGCAAAGAAATGTTAGCAAAGCTAGCAATAGTATGTTGGAAAATGTCATATTACCTTCGAATAATTGTTATCCTACTACTATTTTAAATGCGAAGGTTTGTGAGGATGGATTGATGAATTAGATTCAAATTCGAATTTATTTTCTCTCTCAACACACAGTACATTTTATATAACAATCATTTTCTTACGAAAGAATATATTATTGTGATGAGAGACTGGTGTCTGTGCTAGGACGTAACCCGTGTAACAGATTACCAGGCTCCCGTCCTCCCGGAATATATATTAATTGTTATAACTAAGTAAGCAGGAACAAGTTAAACGTGTAGAGAAAAAACAATACAATTTTTTATAAATAAAGTTCAAGTAATCTTAATCAAATAGCTTATAGATTAGATTATTACTTATTTGTAATGGTAGTGCTTGTATAAATGTGGGTGTGCGTGTGGTGTGTGTGTGTGTGTATGTGTGTGTCTGGGTGGCACCCTAGCCCTAGTTGAGTTCTATACTGCTCGGGTGCCTGTGTGATAGGCGAGTGTAGCGGTATGTCCACTAGATAATCCGCAAGTTCGATCATATTTCATACAACCGGGTCTAAGCTACCATTTTATCCACGTCGTTCGCTGTGTGCACTGTGTATGCTGTACTCTCTCCTCCACTCTCCTAACACTCCTCTCTATTTAACTCCGCACTTCAAATTTCTCTGCAATACCCACAGTTTAGACCTTCGTTCGACTAATAACCTGCTTCTCCTTTGTCCTCCCCATAGTTCTAGCCTCGCCCATTCCTCCTTTTATATATTTACAACCCTTTCAAAAATCCTTTGGAACGCACCAGATTAGGATGTCCCCATCTAAAGGCATTTTCAAACGCAGAGTTTGTTAATTATATTTAAAACGATTATCGGAATAATATGAACATTTTAAGATTAGACTAAGGATTTTTTATTTTCAATTACATGTTATGTGCATTTAGTATAATATGTATTTTATTATAGGTATTGTATGTAAACAATATTTTCTTACGTATTATATTTTATTGGCCTCTACTATGCTATGAAGTATTGATTATTATATATTATGTAGGTTTTAAATGTATTTATTTATGTAATATAACCATATTTATTAGAATATTATTTTTATTAATTTTACATTACAATCACCGATTCAATAGTAGTACAAGAAATGCGCCTTCTTCACCATGTCTCTGCTGGTAGCGAATGCCACAAGGCATTAAGTCCGCCTTTGTACGCTACGTGCATAAAGTGTTGTAAATAAATAAATAAAATAATATAACCATCACTTATCCTGATTTGCTTTAGATCTTCTCGGTGTTAGCGTAGTCAAGTGTCTTGTGAGCCAACACAAAATTTTTCGCATGTACTGTTTTTGTTAAGGTGTGTTTAATGTGTTATATAAAAAACTTCCCGTAAAATAGTAGAATTTTTGGGCAAAGCTGGTAAGTTTTACGGGGTTTTGTTATAATATCTTATAACAAAAAGTTGCGCAAACTTTTTTTTTTTTCATCCCCACATGTATGGAGAGCCACCCCTAAAATCTAAAATTATTATTATTTTATGATGCCAAAACTGAAATCTATACATATACATTGTCTTTGTATACAAAATTTCATCCATTTATATTCATAATAACAGAAGCTAGATGCGCGGACAGACAGACAGACGGACGGACAGAGCGAAACTATAAGGGTTCCTTGAGTATTACGGAACACTAAAAAGGTAGTTTATCGGAGATAACCTTGGAGCAATTAGATCTGCTTTTATGTGCAAATTACGCATTTCCTGTTTATGAGTATACACCATGTATACACAGTGAAGTCCTTGAACTTCAGTAGACAACCTTGGTTTGTTGTCAATAAGCCGGAGGTCAATAAGTGCAATGATGAATCTTGATCGTTGCATAATAAAAATACCCAAAAAAGTATGAAATATATCTTATTTTCTAAATAATTCCTATCGGTAACATCCCAAACAATATTCTGATAAGTCATTATTTTATAGAGCTTCACGTTCAAGTTGGCTGGGACCGACTTCAAAATCATAATTTATATATATATATATATATATATATATATATATATATATATATATATATATATATATATATATATATATATATATATATATATATATATATATTAAGACCAACGAAAGATTTGTCTTATTAATAAGAAATGTATTGTATACCTAATAATTATTGCTAATATTATTGATGATGCATAGTAATTAATTAATTAGATAATAAGAAGTATAATTCTTCGACATGCGCATTGTGCGGCTGTGCGCGTGCGCTTTTTGCTATCATAATTTGATTTCCTTTTCCACATTCCGTCGGTACTTTTTTCGATACTTCCTCGTGACTTTTCTTCGTGACTAATAATTGTCTTTCGTGTGCAATAAATTAGCTTGTTTACTTGTAGGCAAATGAGGTCGGAACAATAGGTAGATTAAAGTGTCCATGTATTATAATTTGAATTTGTTCTTGTACACAATACGTACTAACTAGTAATGGCAAACAAAGATACGAGTCACACGAACAAAGATATATATCAATATAAAACGTCAATATAAAACATATTATAACACTTACACTTGACATAAAAAAACTTTAAATCTACCTACTTGAAATATCTTTGTTGAATATTTTTGTTGTATGCATTTACTTCCAACATGTAAATATACTTGTCGATTGATTTTCTGTTGCATAAATTAATACCAAAAAACTCTAAAATATGAGTAAGTTCTCAAAAGAAACGGTATATTAAAAACCAATATTTTCAAAGGTACAGCGATTTGTTTACAGAATTTCTCTGAAAACGCTGTCTCGTGAAAACGCTCCATACAAAAGTCGCGGAACGTATGACGTCACTTTTTCCTAAAGTTGTATGATTTAGGTTCGCGGGTATATAATTACTAATATCTCCGGAGAATTTTAGTTCATACTTACCCACTAAAATTAATGTTATTATATGCTAATGTTTTTATAATAATAAAGCAAAGAACTTTGAAGTTTTTACCTGACTAACTACCAAGATTATATTATTGTTTTTTTTAGAACCAGGGAGGATATTTTAACCCTATAGTAATCATTAACAGCCTCCGTGGTCTAGTGGTTAGAGCTTAGCTCTTGACTCGGAGGTCGTGGGTTCGATTCCCGCATTGGAACAACAAAAATGTTGGTTCCAAGTTTGGTTAGGACAATGCAGGCTGATCACCCGATTGTCTGACAAGAAAGATGATCCATGCGTCGAATGGGTGTAAAAAGTCGGACCTGCGCCTGATCTCTCGCCAGTCGTGTCGGTTATCCGTCCCACTGGGTTATGAGAGTAAAGGAAGAGAGAGGGCTCTTGTGTACTACGCACACACTTGGGCACTATAAATTACTCCCGCGTAACTGGCCTGGTTTCAATTAAACCGGATAACGTCATTGAAATCGGTGTGGGGGAGTTATAGTGATCATTACATAACTAAACTATTTTTTTTAGCATTTATTATAACAATTATACCTCAATATTTCTGAATACATAAAGTAAACTAAATATTCACATGTAGTCAATCTCCCCTATTGCAAACGTATAAGCTAGTACTTGTTGATATTTTATAGGACAGTAATAAATAAATAAATATCTATGGACGCGTCACACCACGTCAATCTGGCCCCGTGCTAAGTATCCGAAGAACTTGTGTTACAGGTACCAGAAAACGGGAAGTATATTTAATACTTTCATACTATACATATAATTAAGAGTTTTACTATATTATACACATGTTTAATACACATCCATGACCCAGGAGCACAGAATAACTTTTTGTTCCTTCGGCGGGATTCGAACCCGCGACCCCCGGCTTGAGCACCGACGCGCTGAACTACTGAGCCACAGAGGTCGTAATAATATATGATGTCCGTTATCTAGGTGAAAAACAAGCGACATTTATTGGTCGGTTCAGCTCTGTTTACTGTTTAATTGGGTTCTGTCAATTCATTAAGCCATTAAGTCTTACCTCCGTGGCCTTGAAGATTACACCATGACATCAGATATACTCTTTGGTCTCACGCTGTGCTTATAGTTTTTATCTGCAACGCCGTGAAAGTTATATTCTTACATACGGTCAACTTTGACGGTAATTATATATTTTAAGTTTGTGCAAATTTAATATTAGTGCTTTAAAAAAGGTAAAATACACTCAGGAATCAGGATAAATCAGAATCGCATTAAAGCAGTTCAACTACTTACTACCATTTAGACGACTATCGTCAAATTAAAAGTGTCAGACGACCATTCGTCTCATAGCCCTACCTATCTACTGCCATTATAAATGTGAAAGTTTGTGAGGATGGATGGATGACAAAAACTACTGAACGGTGTTCGATGGAATTTGATATGATAGTAGTTTGGGTTATGGTTTAACACATAGGCTACCTTTTAATCACGAAAAAGTTCACATGGAATACTGTGTGGTCAAAAGCTAGTTAATCATAGAAGCTGTTATCATGCAATTCAGGACTAGCTAATAAAAAGCTACATATTTGGTATATTGTGTAACTTTCATGCGTTAAATATTCTCCCTGTCAATAAGTCCACAACACGCATGTCGAAAACATCGTACTTTCCACCTGCGTCCTACACGACTTTCTCTAGTGTTTGTGCTTCACACGTTTTCGTCCAAAACCATTTAAACCGTCCGCGTCTCGCAGACTCCGCGCTATGAAACGTGGGAATGTCCACTGTCACTGCTATTTCAAATGTTTTATATAAGTAGACGTTTAAGTCTTGAGGTTTTATCGATAAAAAATCAAGTTACTAGATGTTTTCTGCAACTTCATTCGCGCAGAAATCCATTATCGCACGCGAACATTTTGCTGTGATAAAAACAAACTAAAAAAAATATAGGGATGATGACTACATCTGAACTATTTATCTTCATTAATATACTCAGATATATTGAGGCATTACTAAAAAAAAATATATTTTATGTGTAGTTTAGTATTTTGAGACATCTAAAAATTCACAGACATCTAAAAGTTATTTTTTTTTTGTTAAATTAGTAAACAAAACCTACAGTTTACTCACATCATATACAAAAACATTCATTATGGTAAGTATGAACTTAAGGGCACAAATATCGGAGATATTTACAAATATGTTCCTGTGGCCGTATACTTCATACACTTTAACCTAGGCGTGACGTCACAGCTAGGTACGACTTTAGTATGGAGCATTATCACGAGACTTGCGAAATTTTACATGATGATGAATTGTAGCTAAGAACGCTCTCGATCATGTCAGCTTTCAACCAAAAGGAACTTGATCAAAATTGGTTCAGCCGTTTGAAAGCTACGACACCACGGACAGATACAAAAGACACGCAGACAGACACGTCCAGCTTATAACACCCCTCTGTTTTCGTTGGGGGTTAAAATAGCCTATGTCCTTCCCAAAGGTATAATCTATCCCTGGACCTACTAAATTTCAACAAAATGCAGTCTGATGGTTGAATACTCACAGGCTGTCGCTGTTTGTCTCTGCTAGCCGAAATGACAAGGACGGCATGTGACTTGAGCATCACATAATTTAACTTGCGTTTCAGTATTCGGCCGTAAGAGACATACAGAGTTCCTTACTATTACCTACATTCATAATAAGCAGGTTTTAGTGTGCTATTTATTATTATGATTAGGTGATATTTTTTACGTTATTTATAATTTTCAAACATGACCCTGCTTCTTATTAGTTAGTCAATGATTAAATTGGTACTTGAATTATGACATACTTAATATTATCAATAAAAATGTTAATTAGCAAATATTTAATTTATCGTAGCTAATATTATAAATGTGAAAGTTTGTGAGGATGGATGGATGGATGTTTGTTACTCTTTCACGCAAAAACTACTGAACATAGGCTACTTTTTATCCCGGAAAAGGTACAGTTTTCCCGCGGGATACTCGATAGTATATTTACGCGGGCGGAGCCGCGGGAAACAGCTAGTTTATCATAATATTTATAATTTTGATTATTATTTTATATAAAAATGAATTGCAATTCCTTTGTCTATTTTGAAATAATAGTAAAAGGCCAATGAAGGTTGAAAAACGGTGAGAAATCGGGAGGAAAATACTAATAACCACAATAACGTTTACCCTACTCCAGTTCCTATCTGTCTACCTGTCTGTTCAGTAAATCTTGTTGGAGTGGAAAACAGTTCCATTTCAGAATTTTTTTTTGTCTTTTTAAAGAGCGTAATGTTGAATCGGCAGGCCCCAGTTGCGGTTGTAGTTGTAAATGTAGGTGTAGGTAGTAGGTGTAGTTTTGGCGTTGAAAACGTAGGTGTATGCGGGTATGTAAGTGTAGGTGTAGAGTGTAGATGAAGGTTGCAGTTATTTATTTCAGTATATAGTTTAGAATTTTAGATAGCGCTTCTGTCGGGTCAGCTAATGACAAATATTTGTTGTCAATTCTGCGACCTTAATATTTTATTATTCTCAAAAAAAATAGCTTATGTCGCTAATGTAGCTTTTGCTTAAGTAGGTATACTTTTTTATAAAAAACTATAACCCGACTAACTACGTAAATTATATAGCTTGTTATACGGGCTATTTTTTATGAATCAATTGACACCTAATTTAGTAAAATCGGATTAGTAGATTAGGCGCTACGGTGGAACAAACATTCGTACATACATACATAGACTGCTAAAATCATTACCTTTCCTTTTGGCTCCACCGTAATCGGGTAACTCAAGTAAACTTTACCATAGGTAAACCGTGAAGCGTAGCATACCTATGCCATAGACTACAAAGACATTGTTATCGCAAATAAGTAAGTCCTAAATAAACAGACCTTTGAGGTAATGTCGAGTAAGCGTAGAAGTGCACGGAGTAAGTAGAGCTAAGAATCGAGAGAATCGACAGATCATGGAGCGAGTAAGTGATCGCCATTTAGTTACTTTGTGGAGCGTAACGCTGTCCCAACCGCCAACTGTCCCGACAGCACGTCTGTGAACTATGTCAGTGTACCTAAGTAATCCAGTTGATTTTGAACTTTTAGTCTTAGTTTAGTCTAAACTATTAAAAGGGCAAGGGAACGAAGGTGACCAGCGACCTTGATTTTACAGTAATAACACACAGGACTTCTTGCACTATTTCCACTTCAATAAGTATTTTACATTAATTTTAATATATTACACGACCGGTTTCGACAAAGTCATCATCAAGTGTGTGAAACATGAATTTCCACCAAGAACCTACAGCACATTTAGTTAACATTTATACATATAAAATAATTTTTTGGAAATTTATAAACGTCCTGAACATAATACTTGTAATATTTGGCTAAAAAGGGTATGAGCATTAAGCCTGTACTTAGTTTGTTTTTATTAAATAAATTAAAAAAAAAAAACTTTTCGTCTATCCGCGTCAGGAAGTAAATGTCAATAAATCAAGCGAAATGCGTACATATATGTCAAAATAGCTTACCTATTATAATTGGTTAATTGTGATAAATTATTGATTGCAAATAATCTTTCCATAACCTTTGTAGGAATCAAATTACCATAGTTGCAACGCGGTCACAAACGTACCGTATGTTTGTCTCAAACTCTGTCTTTGTATGAACGTGTTTTTACCCGACTACGGCGAAGCCACAAAGAAGGGTAATAATTTTGGCAGTCTGTGTATGTATGACCGTATGTTTATTCCAACTTAGCCTTAACATCTGATCCGGTTTTAATGAATGAGGTGTCAATAGGTTCGTAATAATGGCCCGGCTAACATATGCTATATAATTTAAGTAGTCGGGTTACAGTTTGTATAAGAAATTCTAGATATATTTTTTGTAAAAACAAAACTAGTACCTAACTTAATGTAGTAAGATTCTGCTTAAAGCATATTGCTTCACATTTCACCTAATATAGCTCTATTGATTAAATCAATCGATCAATTAATCATTTATTCACAAGATGTGGTAGTGATGGTGGTTACAATAATTATAAATAGTTATTACACATCCAACCATAACAATGGTGTGTGAATGTCAAGTTTAACGTTTTAAAGAACGATTAGTACAAGTACAATTAAATAAAATTACATTTAAACATTAATTTTTCATCACATAATTGAAACTAAAACATTAAATTATTATTATTAACTCAATGCATTATTATTGACTTTCAAAATGCTATGACATTAAATGCAGTACCCACTAATTGTTATACTAAGATAGATAAAACAAGTCTCATATGTGTTTGAAACCAAAAGAATGCCGCCAAAAAACCAAAAAACCGGCCAATATTTTACCATGTTTACTTATTATTTCGTTATTTTTGTACGAAATCTTCGACGTTGGGCCTCTATAGATAACTTCCGAACTAACAAACTTGACCAAGCCGTTATAGTTCCTTCAAATTTCATCACATGGACTATTAACATGAATCTTTTCGAATGGTTATAGATAGTTACCCAAAAACAATATTTTTCTTCATTTTATTTTAGCACTTTGTAGACGTGGTGAATACAAATATCCGTGCAAAGATTCATCTTTCCAAAACTAACCGTGTGAACGGTAATCCGAGGACGGACGGACGGACATGACAAAACTATAAGGGTTCCGAGATGTGAACTACAGAACTCTTAAAATGTAGTAATTATCCTAGCTGGTGTTTTTGTTGGGAATCGCAGTAGCCATAAAGGTGGTTGCTCGGTAGTCGGTACAAATGCAATCGCTGTCTAAATATTTTTTTTTTTTTATTAAATAAGGGGGCAAGCGAGCAAACGGGTCACCTGATGGTAAGCAACTACCGTCGCCCATGGACACTCGCAACATCAGAAGAGCTGCAGGTGCGTTGCCGGCCTTTTAAGAGGGAATACGCTCTCTTCTTGAAGGTTTGCAGGTCGTATAGGTCCGGAAATACTGCTGGTGACAGTTCGTTCCAGAGTTTTAGAGTGCGCGGCAGAAAGTTACGCGAAAAGCGCACGGTGGAAGACTGCCACTCATCAAGGTGATGAGGATGGTATGTTTTTCGCGTGGGACGATGGCGAAAAGTTGCAGGTGGTATGATTCCGAACAATTCCTCAGAGCACTCCCCGTGATACAACCGATAGAGGATGCAGAGTGAAGCTACATCTCGGCGTAATTCCAAGGGGTCCAAGCTGTTTGAAACACTATGGCAGTCAACAATTCGAGCGGCCCTTCGTTGGATACGATCCAGAGGGAGCAGTTGGTATTTTGGCGCCCCTGCCCAGAGATGAGAACAATATTCCATATGAGGCCGAACCTGCGCCTTGTAGAGTTGTAGGCGTTGGTCCGGACTGAAGTACTGTCTCGCTCTGTTAAGAACACCAAGCTTCTTCGAGGCTAACTTGGCCTTACCCTCTAGATGATATCGGAACTGGACTTCGCTCGATATGCTGACGCCAAGTATCTCAATGCTAGGGGAGATTGTTAAAGATGTGCCCTCGAAACGAGGATATACGACCATTGGTGACTTTTTAGTGGTGAACGCGCAGACTTGTGTCTTGGCGGGGTTGAATTGGACTAAGTTACGTCTACCCCATTCAGAGACTTTCTCCAATGAATTCTCTATTTTAGTCATATAGAAACCGCCGGGGACCTCCCGCAGTTCTAACACAAGTATAAAGACTTTGAGATTATCCTCTGAGACTATTACAGCGTTCCCCAACTGCCGGGTCGCGACCCGGTACCGGCCCATCAAAATAAAATACCGGGTCGCAACAATCCCGCCTTGTTTTAAAAACAATACCTACTATCAATCGGCTTATCTTAAATATTCGTGAGAGGGAAGCCGATAACAAAATATAATTATATTTATAATAGAGCATTTTTACTATTAATATTTTAGCTAATGGAAACAGCTTGTAAAAGTATTAAGTATTAAGTGGGCCACGAAGGGACAGTGTGAAAATTACCGGGCCATGGAAGAACAATGTTTGGGAAACACTGGTCTATTACATTAGGGTGCAAATCATAATTATTATTTATTAATAATAAATAATGCTTATCAAATCTGGATTCGGCATTGAATTATCCTACTAATGTTATAAATGTGAGGATGGATGGATGGATGTTTGTTACTCTTTCATGCAAAAACTACTGAACGGATTTGAATGAAATTTGGTACGGTAGTAGTTTAGGCTCTGGATTAAAACATAGGCTACTTTTTATCCCGAAATAGGACAGTATTCCTTTGGGATACTGTATTTACGCGGGCGGAGCTGCGGACATCAGTTAGTTTTGCATATTTCATAGTGAATTATTATTTATAAGGTAATTTATAAGATCTGTAACAGATGTTGGCTGGTGCAACTCAACTCTGCGACGAAGGTAGTGCGCTTAGAAGGATATCAGCATTGATTTCATTATGCCATTGGTTGTAAACCTTTTTAAACAACCGTTATTTTTGTGAAAGTAAGTAAGTATACATTTTTTTTAATTTTAAGGTTAACAGTTTATAATCTACCTTCTATTATAAGGTATATACCTTAATAAGATTTTATTGTTTATTTATATATAGGCATATAGTTATATGCCCAGTGTAGTGTTAGTAGTATTTAAGAAAAATTCTCCCAAAAAAGCTTCAGTAAACGTTAACGTTACGTAATATTCTACGTAAGCGCAACTCACGAGATCCGATTTTAATCAACTACTTTCAAATAATTGAACACTCATACTTTAATCTACAGTTTATAATTGTAGAAAGTGTATCGAGAGAAAATCATGCGAATGATATTCGAAGATACGTAGAAATCTAGAATATATTTCGCAGTATTATTTACATAATATGTTACAAATTATCATGATATTAATATACCAGATAGACTAAGTATATGCAACATACATGTATAATATTGAAAACAACTTTCTCAAACATAAAAAGCGCAGTTAAACCAAGGATAAGATATCTTATCTAATAAAAAAAATTGCACAGATGTCAAACTGCAATTTGAAAATGGAATGCAATGTTAGATGATAATATTATTATGAAGTGAGTAATCTGTAAAGTATTTCTCAAGTGTATATGCTGTGGCTGACCTACTAATAGAAATAAACATAAAATTAGCAAAATGTGTGACATTTGATGTGACCTTGACAGCTGGCTTTTTCATCAATTTGTATTTACGATCAGGGGTAGTAAACATTTTTATTTATTCTGTGCTCTTTAGTCTGTACTTCGAAGTATATTGCCTATTGCAAATTTAATTTAAGGTAATGAATGCTCGAAATGTATGGACTTTATGTATGATGTATAGGATTTAGATATTTTTATGTTGTCTCTTTTGGGAGAATAAAATTACTAATAAGTAATAATGCCTCTTAGTATAAAAAAAATTTTTTGATAACCTTTTTCTGCATATACTCATTAATTTGGATGATTGAAATCTTTCTCCATAAATGACATCAATATTTTATATTTTTTGAGGTACCTCGGACCAATCTACCTCTGTGGCTCAGTGGTTAGCGCACTGGCGCTCAAGCCGGAGTTCGCGGGTTCGAATCCCGCCAGGGAACAAAAAGTTTTGTGTTCCTGGGTCATGGATGTATATTAAATATGTGTAATAAATAATAAAAATCTTAAATTTAATTTAATCGTCTGGTACCCGTAACACAAGGTCTTCGAGAATTTACCTCGGGACCAGATCGACGTGGTGTTGTAGAAATTATATTATTAATCGTATAAATAATGTATGTATGTAGAGTTGTATATCGTAGTATAGTATGTAAGTAGTTATAATTGGTATGTATTATGTTTATTTGTAGTTAAATTTATCTAGTTTGCTATGAATATTATTATATATATTATTATTATACTATTTTTATTATTACTTTTACACGACCTTTCGTTTAATTAAATTTTTGTATTTTCCAGATGGTAAGCACCTTTGTATTAGGTTTTATTTATTTATTTGTATTAGTATTGTCACCGTTTTGTACGGTTGACTAGTAGAAAATGCCCTATGGCATTATGTCCGCCATTGTAAATTGTTGCAGTAAGTGTTAATAAATAAATAAATAGGTATGCTATAAGTGACTCAACGCTAATAATATTAAAACAAACAACAAGCGATAGTGAGTAAAATTATAAATTAAAATGCGTCTTATTTACCTAAGTATTATTAAAAAATAAAATGTATAAGGTCGGCGTAAACTTAATATTTATGTTTCCTTATTTTAATATTAAATTTAATATGTTTTTAATGAAAATGGAATAATGATATAGGTATGCTTTAACCTTCATTTTTCTTGTAACATTTTTAACTTTAGTCAACTATTAAAAAACCTATTTGAAGGTAATAAAAAGTTCAATTTTGTCTACCTACTTTTAGAATTTAAATTGTAGTGATAAATTTTAAATCTACGTGTCAAATAAATAAACGATAATATTTAAGTGTGGATATATTTTACGTCTCTTGCATAGAGTTCACTGGGAAAGTAGCAGCTCTAAAAGAGTTAGTTAGGTACTTATGACTCCCATACATCCTGATTATAATCTTGATGCAATGACCTCTGATAAGGCTATCACTTATATATATATATATATATATATATATATATATATATATATATATATATATATATATATATATATATATATATATATATATATATATATTTGCGACATTTCAAATTGGCTTTTCTCCAAAATTGTACGGTGTACAAATGTTTGCAACTGCTTTTCAGATAAATAATTCCACCGTGATAATAGCCAAGCCAAGAGATACACCAGTAAACGACGACGACCCACCCATCAGGGTTTAAAATGTAGAGGTTGAACACGGGACGGACGGAACATAGCCCGACGAAACTAACTTTTACGCTGGTTGTCACTTCTAAACTTTCTTCGATCGAAACTAATAAGTATAAGAGGCATATCGTGGCAAAAAGTGTCCACACTTAAACTGCCCTAATTCTGTGGTTGTTTGGGGCAGTCGAGGTTTACCATTTTTTATCTTGACTTTTGATATTTGCTTACCGCAGTATGATCAGTCCGCATATAAATTTTGACAAAATCATCTGAAACCAAGATGGCGTTACTTTTACTTGCATCTATGAAGATTTTTCCGTCAAATGTACGTCTCGCCCATCCTTAGTTTTGAAATCATTGATTATAAACACAATTACGGGTAAAAATTACGTAACACCACGCATGAGAAGATGATTAATGAGCACCGAGAGTCGTGACTGAAAACACCATTGGCGGCCGAGAGCGATATAAGTAATTGCCAATGTAAGTGAAAATATCTTCTTTTTTTAGAAAACTTTCATTAGTTAATTTTATAGGTGTAGGCCATACTTTGGATAAGTAGGTAGGTGGTGAAAGTTTGTGAGGATGGATGGATGGAAGGATCGGATTGTAATGAAATTTGGTATGGTACTACTATTGCTCGGGAGTAACACATACTTTTTATCCCAAAAAAGGACAGTGCTCTCGTGGGATACCTCCAAGTTCCATTAGAGATCTTCCAAGACTAAAAATCATTTGATATTATTTAAATACACTCGAAAATCCTATTGGATATATTTAATGACTTAAGTGATTATAACATTTAGGTATGTACCAAGTATGATATGACCTAACCTTTTGTGTGTATGGTACCTTGAATAAATAACATCATAATATTATCATATAAATATACAGAAATATTCTTACATCGCCCAATGGGTCAATGTTAATTTATTCATTAAAGCAAATTATTATAATAAAAATATTTTATATATGAAATTTGTTTGAAATTACAGTCATGATAATTTAATGTATGTCTGTCCACCTAAAATCAAGCTGCACCTCAATATTTTGTTTTTGGATTATTTTGATTTGGATACTTAGAAAATTCTCGAGTGTCTGTTGTATTTAGGCAGCTGGTAGGTTATCAGATAGATATTAAAAAGGCTATTCTACCATAACAATACGCCATAATATCTAAACCTAAAACGCAAATAAATAAACCGGCCAAGTGCGAGTCGGACTCGCGCACCAAGGGTTCGGGTATCAATGAATACGGTACCTTTGTTGTATGACAGCCCCTTATATATACATATATGTTATTTTGTTCGGTTTTTTGTTATTTGTTGTTATTATTTTTTAATTATTTGGAATACATCACTTGTGAAAATTTCGACTGTCTAGCTATCACGGTTCATGAGATACAGCCTGGTGACAGGCTTTTTTTTTTCTTTCCTTTTTTTTCCTCTGTGGACGCTTCACACCACGTCAATCTGGTCCCGTGGTAATATCTCGAAGATCTTGTGTTACGAGTACCAGACGACGGAAATATATATTTAATACTTTTTATACTATACATATATTTATGATATTTATTATATTATACACATATTTAATACACATCCATGACCCAGGAACACAGAAAAACTTTTTTGTTCCTTCGGCGGGATTCGAAACCGCGACCGCGAAGCCACAGAGGTCATGATACGGAGTCTTAGTAATAGGGTCCGTTTTACCCTTTGGGTACGGAACCCGTAAAAAATTTAGTAGCTCACAAGATGTTTTGGTTGGTATGTAGGCACGTTTTTGTTCATCATTTAATGAGGAGTTACAAAAACCGTTGAATCTCAATTACGGAATAATTACTTTGTTGTGGTATAAACTGCTCGCGATGAGTATTTTGGAATGAAACAGTGTGCTAATTGATCTTCGCACAATACCTACTACCGAAGGATTTAGGTTCTCATCTGAAAATTCCTTCAAGTTTGTAAAGATTGGATCCCGTTTGTTAATAAAACTAGCTGGTGGAACAAACCACTCTTTCACGCAAATTACCCGCCTATTACCCCAAAATTTTCTAATATGGATATTATTATTTGGCACACAAAATATACCTAGTTGTGTTTAGACAGTAGTTAGTAGAAAAGTGTACGGCTGCCGCGGGATAAAGATTTTTTTCTACACGATAAAGTAGAAAACTACATCCAGGACCTAGAGTTTAGGTCCTAGATGTTGTAGGTACACATACGTACATGCAAAACACATTATTTTATTTATGTTCCTATCTTTCCATAGTAAAATCTCCACCTATATAGCATTCAATTTATTCATCCCCTTAGCATCAGATCGCACCGAGACGAGACGTGACGCGTCGCTGCATTTTTAAGATAGCAATTATAAATTAAACTATATTCACTACACAAGAAGATACACGTTTAATTGCAAGAGTTCTAATTTCGAGCTGCACCGAGCTCTTGCAATGAAACGTGTATCTTCTTCAGTAGTGAATTTTCAATTTTTAATCGCCATCTTAAAAATGCATCGCATCGCGTTTCGGTGTGAGCTGACCCTCAACATGGAAAACAAGTGCTCGGTAGTTAGAAATGTAAATAGGTACTCGTAGTAATTTAGGATTAGGCCTTCAATATTCAAGTGGCATTCACCTGATGCGGCGACTTAATTAAGCTTAATTCGCTACTGGTAAAGATTACTAAACCACTGTTTATATACACTTGAGGCTGTATAAGCGTTGTATAAACGCATTCTTTGCAAAACAATCGACTCATTTACATCACAATAGATCGGGAAACCAGCGCGCCCTGCAATTATACACACATAGTTTGGCCTGAAATTAAACAATTTATGTGTTATCGGTAGTACTAACTATATAGGAAAACTTGCCAGCTTTCCAGCAATATTTCATAAACGGAAAAAAACATTAAATATTAAGTAACCCCCGAATTCTCAAGAAGTGAGCGAGCTGGATGATGCGGAATTATAGATAAGAACACTCGTACACGTCAGTTTTCGAACTAAAAGACTAGATCAAAATCGGTTCATCCTTTTGGGAGCTACGATGCCAAGGACAGAAACACAGACATACAACCACGTCAGACTTATAACACCCCGTCTTTTGCGGCGGGGATAAAAAATATTATGCACTAAATTAGGTATAAGCTATTCATTGTCCCCATTTTAGACGCTTATCAATGTTCCTGCCTTTGTCAGATAAGAAGAAACGTTGCTTGATGAAAGGGTGACGGGAATTATATTATTGAAGCCGGGGAAAAATGGATCATTACAAAATACACATAAAGTAGTATCTATCCTTGCAGCAATGAGGTATTTTCAGTTGAAAGATACCTACATAAGAGCTGGAAGTTTCAGACAATCTTATGTATACTGTACTGAACAGTTCTTGATATTTGGTTATAAGATATATAAGATAGTTATAAGTTAGTAATATATATATATATATATATATATATTTCTTCGTTATAATTTTGAAAGAAAACTAGCGGCCTATGCAGAGCGGTACATTTTGACATTCGAGCTCTTGCAATTTTGCAATTAAACGTGTATCTCCTTGTGTAGTGAATAAAGTTCAATTTTGAATCGCTATATTAGAAATGCAGCGCAGCGTCTCGTATCGTCTCGTTTCGGTGTGAACTGACCCTTTGACTAATATTAAATGTACCCCTTAATAAGTCTGGTAGGTAGTTATATCATATATTATTATGTAGTAGCTAATATCTTACTACCTAAGCTCTTTTATGTGACCTCGTATTGCTGTTGTTATGACTCCCAATAAGTAAAAGTTTTCCTTTGCGAACTTAACAAAGGTTTAAATATGAAGAAGCCTTCTTCACAGTTCACCTGTACGTTTTATTTGCTTTTTATTTTATTTTGTTGTAATCATTTTTAATTTTTATCAATCTAAAAATATTAAATAAAACGCAATAAACGCATTATCATTCAAAAAATAACTGCCACTGTAAATACGGCCAAGCTTAAACATGTTTGCCTCCTTAAGAGTTTGCCCTGAATTTAATCACAAAGCTTAAAGCGGTAACTTTTTATTTGCTTACCGTCAAAATAGTCTCTTAATATTATGCTTAAAAACTTACCGGCAAATCCAACAAAACAGACAACAATCCCGACACACAAATCACAATGTTTTCACAAACTTTGCTTTCGGCTAGCACTTGCGCGTGCGGCTGGCGGCGTCACGGTCGCGCGACTGTCGGCGTGTTGCGGCGCTGGGGAGGAGGGAACTGAGGAGTGAGGTTACACGTCACGCTGCGCCCGCGCAGCCTCACCTTTCGCGGTAGGCTACAACGAAACGGTCTTAGTACTTTGAGATGTTCGCGACTAATTTTTAATTACATAAATAAACTATTCTTTTACTTAAATAAGGTCTAGAAAAATCAATTACGAATACGGTACCCGAAGCACATGATTTACTGCTTATGTGAAGACGTTTAGGCAGAAAAACAATTGTCCTAATCGAAAAAAATAATATTTCTTTATATGGGCGAGTTTGCATTTAGCGGAGAGTCGCCCATACTTGAGATGATTTTTTACTTTGAGTATGACAAATACTTTTTTGCCTAAACGCAGCAGTTACACACGAGTAGACATAGCTGTGAATCATGTGCCGGAACTCCGAAGTATCCGTAATTGATTTTCGGAGACGTTATAATATATTATAATAAAATAAAGAGGAAAGGTTTGTTTTTTTGCATCGAATACGTTCCAAAATTACTGGACCGATTTTGATGAAATTTGGCACAAATATAGATTAGACCACGAGGAAGGACATGCTACTTTTACAGCGGCAAAATGTACGGATCAAGCGAGATATTTTTTTTAGCGCGCACAAAGTCGCGGGCAACATCTAGTCTTTAATAACCACGATAACTTGATTCAGTCAATATAGCTAATAGATGCTACGCATTTATTATGCCATGAGCCATGTAATTTTTCCAATATAACAGATTTGTACTTATAATAAACATGTGTCATGTGTAATTTTTTATGCCACTATACTACTTCTACCTTGGGCCTAGCAGGAACATTTGACAGCGGCGTAAACGTAACGTTATCAAATAAGAATTGTATGAAAATCTGTCAAAATCATGACAGCGCGCATACAAATACTCTGTGTCAGAACAACTATGAAGTTCTGTCAAGCGCTCTACACCCGAACACGCCGTCTACGGCCTCGATATTCGGCTACACGCGCGCCATCTATTCCCCACCACTGGAACCGAATCGTGATGGATCGCCGCAAAGTCTTGATAATTTATAATATCAACGTCGACGAGTTAGCTGAAACGAGTCTTGACACGCCGATTAATGTGTAAAATGTTTATTAAGTACTTTAACATAGCGGGACCGATAGAACTACGATATTAGTGACCGCATTCGCCGAGATAAATTGAAGAACACTTATCAATAGGCTTGATCTTGACTGCTTCATTTATTACTCTTTAAAGAGATACACCAGGTACACGATGTTAAATGACGCAAAAAATATTAGACTTCATTTTGTATGAGTTAGTTAAGATAGGAAGTTCTTGAACTTAATATGAAGTCCCAAATGGACTGTTTGATCCTCCCCATAGTCAGTAGGATAAAAGCATGATAATTACCTTTACACTTACCCATTGAATGATGAATAATTCAATTCAATTCATTTATTTCAGATTTTCATCCATAGTATTAGTAACAATAGATCCTTATTCTAGTGTTAGTAAAAATATAAAATAAATTAGAATTACATTATTAATTAATTTAATTATATATATGGGAACCGAGCTATCGGAGCATGGAGCTGCACCCAATGCTTCAACAACATCGAATCCCACCTGCTACCCAACACATTCAGGAGTCTGTTTGGACTGTTTTGCACACGCGACCAGAGCGAGGCACATCTCTTTCTAATAATTGTCTGTAAACAATCTGTATGTGCCTCAGCGAACATAGATGAGGCGCTACAGTAACGTGACAGACCAAACAGCATCCTGAATATGTTATTGTACTGGACTCTGAGCGTGCTATATGCACGCTGCGTATATCCTACCCATAGGCTACACGAGTAGAATGACTGACAATATGCTTTAAAGAGCGTCATTTTGGCGTCCCTGCTACATCGTGCGAACCTACGTGCCAACATATTACCGCGCACACATAGCGCTCTACGTGTATATAATGAATGCACGAACCTCTTTCCTATTATTAGTTATTATAGTATGATGATAATAATATGATAAATATAAAATAGTAGATGGATCTGTATATTTTGCTGCCATAAAAAGTAGCCTATGTATTATTCCAGCGTTTAAACTACTACCATACTAAATTTCATCAAAATTCCGTTCAATAGTTATATCGTAAAAGAATAACTTACATCCATCCATACAAACATTCTAATGAAATGGAAAATACATAATTTTCCAGAGTAGGTACATAACCTAGTTATTCTATAATAAAAAGGTGATTTTATTTAGGCGCTTTTTAAGTCCTCCGACTGCGAATTCTTTGCACAGCTCGTCTTACCTGGGCTTTTAGTCAAGATGCATTCGATAATTTCGACGGCGAAGTTCGAAAACATTTCGATTTGACATAAGGCTTCGCAAACGGCATGTCACTCAGCGATGACTTATGCCAAAACCCATACATTTTAGATTCCGAACTTCGTCGTCGAATTTATCGAATGCATCTTGACTAAAGGCCCCAGCTAGGACTGGGACTTTATGCTCCGGAATCCGTAACGCCGGTGAAAATTCAGAGCACTGAAAAAAGAACTCTGCGCTAATACAATAGAGTTAGATCTGTGTCCTGTTTCATTCGTCAAGCGTATCTTAAGAGAGGATACGGTTGAGGAATGGGACAGGAGATACGAAGTGGGAGGGACAGCCGGAATCACGAAGCTCTTTTTCCCAAGCGCTGCTGCTGCATACAAGATAGTCAATAAAATAGACATAACACACCACATTACACAGATACTGACTGGACACGGCGGGTTCGCCTTCTACTTGAACAGATTCAAGTTGAAGGAGGACCCGTCGTGTTCATGTCAGCCAGGAGTTGCGGAGACGGTTCCTCACCTGTTACTCGAGTGCCCGATTTTTGCTAGCAGCAGATATGATACTGAGCAAAAATTGGGCATATCAGTGACGGGTGAGAACCTGTCATCCATCCTGGGGGGAAAAAGGAGGGAAATATTCCTGTCCTTTTGCAAGGAAGTCACTGTATATGTAAACAAAATTATTAGTGATAAATTGGTGTGATAATAGTATAAGCTCTAGACGTAGGATAACATTGTGATATTAGGATAAATTTGAATGTGTGTGCCGTAGTTTAAATTTTTAGCATAATTTTATTTTGACCTGTGAAATATATTATTTTATTGAATTTTAATCTGAATTATTATACTGATGTTATTTTATTGTACTTGAAAAATTTTAATTGGATTTTATGTGTTTTTATGGGTTTTTGATATTTATTGGTCTTACAATCATGACCTTTTACAATGTTAAGTTAAATGATGTTATGTATTTTTGATGTAATTAAAGTAACGAAAAAAGAAAAAACTAAAAAATTAAAGAATAAAAACAAAAAAGAAAACAAACAGCCCTGACTACGTTAGGGGGACGTAAAAAAAAAAAATACAATAGAGTTGAAAATCGAACACATGGGTGTCGAGTCTAATGTCAATGTCATATATGACAGCTCGACACTTGACACTTCGGTTTTCAACTCTATTGTAATATTGCATAGTTATATTTTCAGTGCTCCGAATTTTCACCGGCGTTCCGGATTCCGGAGCATAAAGTCCCAGTGTTACCCCACAAGTAATAACAGTCACCAATTTCTACAACTAAACTAATAACACGCCTATGTTAGCAGATTTGGGGCAAGTAGAGATTCCAAGTGTCAATTTCTTTACAGATAACAATCTCGTTGGATAACATCTCACTGATAGATGTGTACGAACCCATTAATACAAAAATATATCTAGAACACACGAGTGTCACAATAATTTAGAAAGTATTATCATTATAACCACGGGTTTTTGTCGAATGAGTGTTTCGACATACGCGTGCGTGTATTGAGTGTCGATTCGAATAGAAAATTGAGAAAATGCACGCTCTGAGACAAAACATGCACGTAGAATACCTTGGAACCTCACGTGACAACTGCCTATTAGTAATTCCTATTAAACACCTATGGGCTTCGCATCGCCATTGATAATAGCGATATTTCGAAAAATCCCACTAGGAAATAAAGCTTGCCAGGAATATAATTTTACTATAATACACAGCTATTCAATTTAGTACCTATTTATTTTTTGAAACCATGATTGGTTTGTTTTTAATTTGTATCTCTGGTCCCACTCAAAGATAGTAGGTACCTACTGGGGGCCTATCAGGAACATTTGACAGCGACGTAAACGTCCTAGGCCCACAGGATACCCGAAGAAATACATTTCTTGTCTTAAAAATTCAACCAATAAACCTAGCACTTTATCAATCGTTATTCGGAAAAAAACTGTTTACTATTTCTTGGAATTATCGCTAGCGTATCTAACGCGTAGTCCAAGAGCTTACGGTCCTCAAATTAAATATTTTTATACCTGTCGATGAAGCGCAATTATTCATACACGACCTCCTAACAAAGTGCCGGAAGGTGATATAAACTGTCGTGAGTCTTGAGGTGTTTTTTCATCAGAAGAAAGTTGGCGCATGTAGGCCGCAACCTGTCGTGAACTCGCAACCGGTCTGCGATTAAAAAGGTTCTATTGTCTCGTCGTAAATTTTGCTGTGAATGGAAATAATCCAAACATCGCGAATTTATTATTAAGTTATGCATAGTAATTTGTTGATGCAGGTAGTTGTTTTGTTGGGCTTCATTGGGATTTGAAGGTCAAGTGATACAAGTTAAGACTTTTTTTGGCATTGTAAGCCGTGTGTTGTGTTTTCCTCGCTTATCATTAAATAATATTAGGTCATTACATATGAAATTGGCGTTTTGTAAAGGAGGTACATAAAGTCGATTTTTTTTAACATAATATATTTATTTAATCAAAGTATATACCATTGCTATCTATGCACTTCTCATATGCCATCTCATATGTAGTTCATTGATTCCTTTACTAAAAAAATAATTCGGACAGGAATCAATAAAATCTTTGAAGGCGCTTTGGATTGCCCCATCGAAGTTGATTTTTTTCTCTTGCAAGAAGTTATCCAAATTTAGAAAAAAATGGTAATCTGTTGGAGCAAGGTCCTCGGAGTACGGTGGATGTCTTATACATTCCAATTTAAGCTCCTCTAATTTGGTAGCCGTCTGTTGTGCAGTGTGTGGTCTAGCGTTGTCTTGAAATAGCAGTGGCCTAGAGCGAATGACCAACCTCGGCTGTTTAGCAGCTAGCTTTTCCATCATGATTTGCAGTTGCTGGCAAATAATCTGCCGTAATCGTCTGGCCAGATTAAAGAAATCTGTAGTGAAGGACACCGGCACTAGTCCACCAAATGCTCACAAGTAACTTTTTTTGAGTCAATTTTCGCTTGGGGCAGGATTTGGCTGGTTCGCCAGGGTACAGCCATTGCGATGAGCGTTTCTGATTATCGTGCAGGATCCACTTTTCATCACAGGTAATGATTCGATTTAAAATCCTTTCAACCGGCACAATAGTGCCGGTTGAGTAATGTAACGCAGCAGTCGACGCGCATTTGTCGGTTTGCTGCACTCAATTCATGAGGTACCCACCTATCAAACTTTTCCACCTTCCCAATTTGCTTCACCACTTGAAACAGTTAAAACTGTTTTATTACTAACACCGCAGCCTGCAGCTAACTCGGACGTGGTTTGCGATGGATCCGCTTCCACAATAGCCTTCAATTCTTCATTATCAACTTTGGTCTCCGGCCGTCCACGGGGCTTGCTCTGCAGGTTGATATTTTCAGAACGAAAACGTTGGAAGCAAAAACGCACTGTGTTTTTGCGTCACCGCCGCCATAGACAAATTTAATCCTTCGAGGCGTTTCTGCAGCACTGGTGCCACGGTGGAACTCGTACTCGAAAATAATACGATATTTCAAGTTTTCCATTTTGTAAACAGAGAGACGCAAAGAATAAACCAAAAGAGGAAAATTCAAATGAATTACGGTTTTCGAAACACAAATGCATGAGTAAATAGTGGTATAAATTTGAAATTGGAATTCCTAACCAAAGAAGATATATTTGAGATCAAAGTGGCCAGTACGAAACGCCATTTTCATATGTTATGTATATAAGCGCTGGGTTTTTAAGATGCTATTCGAAATTGAACTTTATTATTTACACAAGATACACGTTTTATTGTAAGATTTGGAATGTCAGATTGCATTTATATTTTTGTGTAGTGAATTTTGAGTAGCTATATTAAAACTGCAGCGCCGCGTAGTTAACTTTAACCCCCTTTCAACCTTCGAAATTCGGTCGATACATACTCGATATCTTAATAATGGTTGATTTTGTAAATCTTAAATCTTTATTATTAAACAGGAGACCTTTCTCCATCCACATGCCATTAACTTTCTACCACTAAAATAAAGTTTAATTTAAATAAGTTATTATGTTAAATGACGTTATAAAACCACATTTGTGGAGTTTTAGTCACTGTCCAAAAGTCATTTGGACTGGTTTCTCTCGATACCTCCAAAGTAACAAGTCGCATCAACAATATAATATGAAAATTATCATAAACCACTCCGTAATGTCAACTTGTGGAATGTTGATTGCGTTTTAAGTTATTTAATGCCGTTTTTGCCGAGGGTAATGATGATTTATTCTACCTATAGGTTCTGGTGAATGTACTGGCAATTATTTAAGTGGGGTCTTAACTCCTCACCCTTTAACCATCTGTCTTGAAATACGTCGCATCCTTAAGCCTATTTACAAAATAACTTCCTGAAAATACCTGAACCGGCTATCCATTTCTCATCACTGATAAGCTAGTCAATAGAAATCTGGAGTTGCTAGTGTCGGGTGATTAAGGCGGCGTTAATCGCTTCAGGCGATCCGTCTGCTCGTTTCCTGGTCCATTTCATAAAATAAAAATAATTCATAAAACTTTTCGGATCTTTACACAGGCTATTCTGAGTTGGGTGTTCTCATCAGTTCGGTCCACGCACATTTCACGGTATATCTAATTTAGTCATCGATTGTAATTCTGTTTTCTAATATTATCGTAGTAAGTAGGTACCAGGGTTACCGTGCTTTGCACGGACTTCTAGCAGATTAAAAAAATAACATCACAAAAATACTCGTCTGACCCGGTTTAGAACCTGAGACACAATGCACACCAAACTGCCATTTAGAATGACATCAAAACGAAATAAAAAAAAATTGATGAATTTTGGTACAGTTAAGGCTCTGGATTAACAGATATGCTACTTTTGACTAATACTAATAAAACGGTACTAACGCGGGGGGAGCCGCATGCAAAATCTGGTAATATTATATACGGCACTAAGCGGATAATAAAGAAAACACAATATCAACTTAGTATAAACATATCTTTAATTAATTTGACACGGTCAACATTTATTTTTCCATTATTCCAATAAAATTGTCTTTAGGTAATATAACCATCTACAAAATAACACAAGCCCTCTTCTCTCTAGCCAAGTTACATTCTTAAGCCACAAGATAAATTATGAGTCACATTATTTGTAGATAACAATGGAATTGATAGTTGAAAAAATTAAATTATTAATGACATAAGTTTTCAATTTAAAATTTAAATCTTAGGTTCATGAGAATTCATGGGAATACAATAATCAATAAAAAAATAATATAGGTATAATATTATTAAAATCCATAGAAAATAACTTCGCTATGAGGATATAAGAGGCAATGTTTAGAAATATTTAATAAACACCAAATTCTTTAAATAAACGTGAGAAACAATCAGCAGATCTAAAATGGCCACATTAAGTGAATCGTACTATGAAACATCAACTATTGAATTTCAAATGATGTTTCATAGTTTATTATTATTAGTCTTTATACAAGAGGTTTGTATTTAGCTTGTCTTTCGACATAGGCCTCCTCAAGCGACTTCCATTCCTCCATATCCCTTGCCCTCCTTCTCCACATCGGACCTGCTACTTCCCTTATATCGTCCTCCCATCTTTTATTTTGTATGTCCACTGATGTTTCATAGTACGATTCACTTATAGTGTCCAGTTTAGATCTGCTGATCAGTGTTCATTTTTGCACTAGGATTTTATAGGGCCAACGCAAAAATGACACTCTCTCGTCTACAAAATAAAGCTTCTTATATCTAAATTAGTGAATCTAGAACCAAATAGCACTTGACTAGCATTCGTTAGGCGCCAGTCTCACAGCGAACCTTTTAGAATGTTTATTTTTCATAGAATGTTACTTATGTAAAAGATGCATTGAATATTTAATTAAATTTTACTATAGCAAAACACGACAGACAGATATTCGCTAAAAGCAGCCGTTAAACAGGACTGCAAACACCAATATGATAGAAAGAAATAATAATTATTATAGCTGGATAAAAAAAATGGCTTCGACTGTAAAAATATAAATTCTATTGGCACAAGCACATTTGTTTTGGACTGACGCCATTTACAGGAAATTATATTCACTTCATAGCCGAGGAAACCAGCCTACATTAGTTGTTTAAGTAATAATAAATCATTAGACAATCGCGTCTAGGATATACGAGTAAAGCTAATAAATACATCTTCAGTAATTAAAGGAAGTCATTTACTAACTTAAAACTACAAAATACTACAAGCGAATTGACAAACAACATTCTGGATCAGTTCACAGTTTATATCGTGACACGAGCTGTAATAATATGCAGCGCGACGTCGCGCGCAATTTTGATTTTCTATAGCTATTTATAAGTGCGCACCGCGTCACGTGTCGTTGAGAACTGATCCTACAGCTATTTCCTATGATGAAGTGGTGTTTAGTCTTCTTATTCTGCAAGATTTTGTAGATAAAAATTTTAGTTGATGTACCTACAATCTATCTAGGTTTAAAGTTGCTACAGCTAGAAGTCATTAAATCTGTCTTTTGTAATGTTTATTGTCGAGCTACTGTTTCGAATACTTTGAGTTCAGTTACTACATAAAATACGACAACTACTACGCCGTCAGGTCGAAAGATAAAACAAATCGTAAAATGGAAACTTAAGCCGCTAACGAGCCCCTCAACAGCTAATCGATAACATTAAAACTCAAGTATTGAAATCACAGAATGTTAAAGTTGTAAGCACACAGCATAAAACATTTAAAATGAAAAAAATACACTTTCAAAAATGGAATGCAAAGTTTATATTCATAAATAGATCGTTTAATTTTCCGTGCTGTTGGATCTTGTGAACTTTTTTATTGTACATCGCAACAGCCACAGAAGCCACCTGCAAAGATCGTTTTACTTTATATGAAATAAGTTTAATTTTTTACGACACATGCAAAATCTAAGACATTTCGAAACGTCAAACTCTCAATGTTACCAACTTGGCCAACCCAATAGCTCTACGCTAGCTCATACATGCAGTTCAAACAGTATGAAGTCTTAGAACCTTACGACTAATACTACACAATACACATTCCCATTATACTCGAGTTTGTGATGAAATAATAAAATAATTTGAATATCCAATAAATATAATTGTAAATTAAAATATCACTGTGAAATTAAAATATGTATAGCCACTTATATCTTAAACAAACACGTTAGGTTATATGTTACCCTAGTGTAAGTACGAAACAACTTAAACAAAATACATACACAGCCATACACCACCCAATACTTCGGTTGACGTGGTATATATTGAACCTAACATGCAAACTTAGCACCTTAAAGGAGCACAGTACGAGGTATTGTGGATGAAATGTGTGAGTGGTGCATCACCCAAAGACATTCAAAAGTTATTGGTTCAATATACACAACCAATAGTAATGTACCTATCAAATAAAACAATTTTATATCTCTTATCAATCTATACAATGATTTTAACGAAGATTAAAAAAAACTAACTACCTGATTAACTGGCAACATTGTTGTAGACCTCAATTATTAATTTAAAAAGTGCCAGTGTTGAAAAATAATGATTATTCTACAAGGTATAAAAGCAAGAAAATCGCAGTATAAAAGTCAAATATATTAAACATAAGTGAAAAAAAAAAAAGATTATAAAACTAATTCTAAACATTTGGAAGAATGATATATGGTCGACACAGTGTAAATTTTTGAGTACTTAAAAATATAATAAATACCTAGCATAGTCCTATACTAAATACAATGTTAAGAAGCACATATTATGTTGTTTTGTTTGTGGTCTAAGTGACGTAGCCAGAGACCCAGCAGCCATTTCAAACGATTGATTATACAATTGAACATTTCTCGCTCTTTAATTTCACTCTTATCGTCGCAAGCGATAGATTTTCCCAAGTCTTTGTACGTCACTATTCTTAAGAATATTCTCCGGACGAAGGAGTCGTTACCTTCTTTATCATCACTTGCGACACAAATTTGACAGCTACAACTTACATCTATTTCGTCCAAACTGGATGTGTCTGTGTGAGTAACGTCCTCAGTGTCACTAATACTTTCTTTAATTACATCGGTATCTATTATAGCTATTTCGGGTATAGTTTGTTCGTTTGTTTTAGGGGCCTGCTCCGACAGTGTTCTTTTCAGTTTACGCAAATTGTTAAGCGCGTCTCCGCTCCTACTCCTCCTTAGCGTATCCTTTAAACTGTATGTACAGCTCGCACCATCGTTTGTGGTTTCATTTTTTTTCGGAACCAATACATCATCGCAACTCTTAAAGTTAACTAATCTGTGTTTGGTTAACACGTCCTTCCTCAGATCAGCCTTCTCGTACCATTCGTTTGAAGTGACACCTACCCTACGCTGGCGTGGACTCCTTTCTGTCATCACAGCGATATCGTCTTTTGATCCAAAAAATATGTCCCTGTAAGTTGGGGTCCGGGCCACGGTCTCGACTTGATCAATCTCTTTCTCGTTCAAATTCTCAACAGAGTTTCTCGCCAACATTTTGTAATCGTTGAAGTTCTTGAACGAGTACGTCTTTTGCAACTTCTTAATCTGCGGCGACACGCTACCACTCTCCTCCTGAATGCCCGCGTAACTTTCTCTCAGCACGGACAGTGCCATATTTTTACCATACGCAGAGTTGGTAACGTCTATGGATATATGCCTACTTTTCACTTTGACCGGAGAAGCCGGAATATCCTCGAAACTTCTGTACTGCTCGAGCCGCAGGTCCGAGTTCCCCTTGGAGCTGATCGTCCAGCCGGACGACGATATGTCACTACTGGTATTGGATCTGATTGTTTGGAGGAAAATAAAAATGTCCAATCCGCGATCGAGCGATATGGACCTCTGGAGGGGGATGTCGTGATTGAATCTGAAGTCCTCCTCCGATTCCTCGTCGTTCTCTTCGAATTTGCCGCCGAGCCAGCAGTCGACTTCGCTACTTTTGAGGTCGAGGTTGAGGAGCTCCTGCCGAAGGTGGAGCTCGGGCTTGGGTTTTCTGATCTCGGAGAAGCGGCGGAGTTTGGGCGTGTCGTGTTGTCGCGTGGGGTCGGAGTGTCTACGCGGTGGCGGAGGTAGGGCCGGGGGGCGCAGCGCCCGCGCCGCCGCGCGTGGACAACTGCCGGGGGAACGCGCCCATGGAGAGATCAGACTCAGCAAAGAGCTTGCGAAAACTGCGGACCGACAAAACCTCTAAATACCGTCCCTCTGATAAAGAGCAGTGATTGCGTAGACATATTTTTTCTATTTCCGTAACAAAGCAATGTTGATCGTAGATTAACTGAGTTTACGTCAAAGCTATTCAGTACTCAACTGAAAAGTAGATATTGGACTACCATGATTATTTGGCTTTCTTTAATTAAAATGGGATAAATCGATATCTATCGTTTAAGCAGAATTATTCAAGATTACTAATTTTGTTTAAAATATTACTATGCAATCATGTAGACGGGAGCAGGTTATACTAATTACTAAGACTGCTTAAAATATACCTGACTTTATTCAGTAGAATATTTGAGTAGATATTGAACAAGAATAATTAACTGTATAATATTATAAGCGTGTCAATTGTTTTATATCAATCACAAAAATATATTTAATGGCGTATAAATAAATAGTAACATAAAAATAATAATAGTTGAATGACTAATTCTATGAGTATTAATCTTCTAAAATATAGACTAGAGATAAAACATAGATAAAAATTGTTAGTGAAAATTTAGATCAAATTAACATAAACGGAAACACAACCTGACCACATCGACAATAATTTCCTTGTATAGAAATAGCATCATCAAGCTTTCCTTGACCCAATATATTACATTAACTAACAGTCAGATTGGTTTTCGTTTATTTTATGAGCTATTAAAAACTATAATATAAAAATATTATACAGATACTACCGAGACTCCGTCTGGTCCATATTAGCATGTCCTGTGTTTTAGTAGGTGAATGACCCATTTGGCTGATGACTATGGTACCCTACTTTTAGATGATCCCTATTTACCTGAATCCTTCAGTACCAGGGGCCGAAAGAGATGCGGGGCGGGGGCGATCGGCGGCCCTGGTCGCGAGCCGACAGCGCCAGCCAGAACCTAAGCGAACCACCGCCGAGGGGACGAACAAAATATAAATAAAAAAACCTTGTACCGAATAATGCGAAAGATTCTAGTTAGACATTTTAAGAAAAGAACAAAGAGTTTTGTTAAGTTTTGAAGGAAGAAGACTGAGGAAAAATAGGAGCGTATTTATAGCGATCTCAAGAGGTTAGCACAACGACAGAAAACACGGGGTAGGAGCCTATCTGTATTGCGGGAGAGGTACTGCTTGTGCAAATATTTTGCTTTTTATAATAGGGCCGGTTTCACAATCTTTTCATATCGAATAGCTAACTCTCAAGTTGTGTCACTCTCTTACTTTATGTCGAATGCCAGACGAAATTTGATAATAAGCTAACTATCAGACGATTGTTAAACAGGCCTAAATATTATAAACGTTGTAAAAGTTTGTATGTATGGATGTGCGGATGTTTGTTACTCTTTTACGCAATAACTACTGAACGGATTTTGACGAAATTGGGTATGATAGTAGTTTACGAGTATGGACTTAAAACATAGTCTGCTTTTTATCGCAGCAAAATGGACGGTTCCTTTGGGATTAAAAACAAGATTCGTGCTCAATAGGATGATAATACTAATTACTGTTTTAATATATATTTTTAAATTTTACTGGACAATGAGTTTAGTCGATTTTACTTTCTTAACTACAAGTTTACAAGTTTTACTAATACATTGACATCGCAACGCGGTTTAGGTAAACGGTTGGTCAGATCAACCGTATTGGGTGTGAATAAAAGAATATGCGAAGAACGCACAGTGAATAATTTTAATAAAACGATTTGCACAAGCAACACCCGGGGAAGGGTCAAGCGAAAAGCAAAGGTGAATTTTACGTTCATGCCGTGCCGTGTGGTGTTACGATGTCGCCGTGTCATCTCTTTCGGCCCTGGTGTCATTTTCCATTATATCATACAATAACGCACCTAAAACACAATCGGACGTAGAATTTTGAATGAGAACTTATAACAAACCCAAAAATGTCTAAACATGCGCATTATTGTAACGTAATAAAACAAATAAACAAGAAAAATGTACCAGAACCAAATAAAAATTATATAAATACATATATGAGGTAAGTGGGTGAAATGCATAAATATATAATATACAATATACATACACGCATATTCATAGCAAATATCTATAATAATATATTATATAATTGAGAATTGAAGTCAGTGCTAAATTATATTATGAACTAAAGGAATGTTCGACTAAAACTTTTTTTTTAATATTAACAGTTTAAGTAGTGAAATAAAAGTAAAAAAAAGGTTTAATTTCAATACCCATTTACAATTCAACAACTTATAAGAAAAAAAATATGAAAGCTGCTGTGAATTAATATGCGGTAAGAATTCAGTCTTAAGTAGGTAGAATCAAAGCATCGGTCGGCATACAGTCATATTTAAATAACTAAAACAATCGTTTAAGTTTAATAATTATATATAATTGTTAAACCATTGTTTAAATGTTGGTGCACACCGCCCGAGTAAGTAGCGTTAGTATGTTAATAATATAATGTAGGAAAATCATTACCAAAATCCATAACCTAGTAAGAATACCAAGGTCCCAAGTTATTTACATGCTACATGAGAACAAGCATTTGAAGTATCTCTAATAAATGCAACTTCTTTGTAGGTTTTAAGTGATTATTCCCCGGTTTCTGAAAGGCTAATCAACGCAAAAATTAACTAATCAACGGTCAAATCTCTTGTGTCAGGTGTAAATTAAGTTACAAAACGCTTGATCAGTCGTTTGATTTGATCAACGTGTTAGTTAACAAAACTAATGCCGAACGCTGTTTTCGGTTTCTGGAAAGCTATTTAAGGCGTAAATGCGTCATGTCAAAATGATCAATGATTAGTAAATTTTTCACTAATCAGCGTTTCAGAAACGCCAATAGATTTAACAAGCCTGTTAACTCAACAACGTATTAGTTCATCAACTATTTGATTAGCCTTTCAGAAACCGGGTGTAAATCTTAGAACTGAAATAATATTCATTATTAAATTTAAATATTTTCATAAAACTACTGCCGGCCTGCGGTTTAGCATATTTCAGCTCTTAGCAATTAGTTTATGATTAGATCAAGCGATTTAGAAGGAAAACAACGCAGATAATTATAATCAGTGTTCTTGTAAGTTGCATTTATTATTTAAGAGTTTTACTCAATCTAATGAACGAGAATATTGTAGCTAATTGTTCTCCCTTTCTAAAATATATAATAATATTTAATGACATTTGATATTTTTTTTAATATACGGATTTCAAATAATTGATCTGAGAGTCCTAAGTACTTTTATTACCGATGCAAAAAAAAAAACCATTTAATCGGATGATATTATAGAGTTAATTAGAGACAGATACTGCACATTTCTATTCCCGCAATGTTCAGATCAATCATACCGAAACCCTCAAATATAAACTATTACGTGTGTAATGTTGTAAATCGTATACTCACAACTTCCTGATACCGCTGTTCCGCTTCCAGGGGGCGTCGTCGGGCTCGGCCGGCAGCGGCCCCTGTACCGGAGCCTCATCGTCCGCCGCTGTCGTGCTTATTGACGGCGATGTGTCTGCTGAGCTCGTACTGAAGATTAAGATCAAACAAATCGTTACAGTGTTCAAACCGTATACTTTAAACGAGTCAATCTTGTATATTGCCTAGTGTGGAATATCACATTTTTATAAATTATTTTTTTAAATTGTTGATTAAAGATACATAAATCTAAAAGAAATAGGTATTTAGATTGACGCGATTAAAAATTATAAGCAAATCAAAAATATTGCCCGCAAAACGATTTGTTACGTCACAAGTTGCTACCGCCATACATTTTGTAATGACAATTGTATGGCGGGTGCAACTCGTGACGTCCCAGGCCGATATATCGCTCCTATCGATACTGTAAATTTAAACGGTTTGTATCTTCGTTATTTTTTAATATATACGAAAATGGGTTCTACATTCTTAACATATTGTCTAACATCGAAGAGACGAAAAAAAAAACTTTTAGGCAACACCCTATTCCGGTGAGATATATATTTTGTGATTCTTTTATTTTTTTAATTTATCAGAACTCCGAGCTAAACCGGTAACCCGGTAAAGGTAGGTATTTATATTTAACTACTACATATTATAAATGTGAAAGTTTGTGAGGATGTTTATGACTCTTTCTCACAAAAAATACTAAACGGATTTTAGTAAAATTTGATACGGTAGTACTTTAGGCTAGGGCAAAAGCTAGTCGGTTATAAACTCCAGAGTTGTTTGATGCCTTTGGTGGTGTTAGTATGGTAATTAATCATCAGGCGATTTACCTGCTTCTCAACTTGTCAACCCACCTGCCCAGCTGCGGCACGACCTGCATCTCATGCAGTTGCAGCTTGGTCTTGAGCTTGTATCGATCATACAGGATAGCGCAAATTGAACTGACGACTGGTCCTCGTCGTGTCTTACCATAGCTTATGTGACCCACCTGTACGGCTGCGGCTCGACCTGCATCGCCTGTAGCTGCACCTAGGCACAGATGAGCTTGGTCTTGAGCTTGTATCGATCATACAGGATAGCGCAAATTGAACTGACGACTGGTCCTCGTCGTGTCTTACCATAGCTTATGTGACCCACCTGTACGGCTGCGGCTCGACCTGCATCGCCTGTAGCTGCACCTAGGCACAGATGAGCTTGGTCTTGAGCTTGTATCGATCATACAGGATAGCGCAAATTGAACTGACGACTGGTCCTCGTCGTGTCTTACCATAGCTTATGTGACCCACCTGTACGGCTGCGGCTCGACCTGCATCGCCTGTAGCTGCACCTAGGCACAGATGAGCTTGGTCTTGAGCTCGTTCCGCTCGTGCAGGATAGCGCGCAGCTCGCGCACGCTGAACGTGTGCTTCGACGACTGGTCATCGTCATGTTTTACCATCAGCTTATGTGACCCACCTGTCCGGCTGCGACTCAACCTTCATCGCCTGTAGCTGCTGCTCGGCCCGGATGACCTTGGTTTTGAGCTCGTTCCGCTCGTGCAGGATGGCGCGCTGCTCGCGGCCGCTGAACGTGGTCGTCGGCGACGGGACCTCGTCATGTTTTACCATCAGCTTATGTGACCCCACCTGTCCGGTTGCGGCTCAACCTGCATCGCCTGTAGCTGCTCCTCGGCGCGTATGAGCTTGGTCTTGAGCTCGTTCCGCTCGTGCAGGATGGCGCGCAGCTCGCGCACGCTGAACGTGGGCTTCGACGACTGGTCCTCGTCGTCGCCGCCCTCCACGAGCGCCACGCCGCATGATGTGCACTGAAGGGTTTTTGAGATGAGCAGCCTTAGTAGATAGCTAATGTCATGTACATACCTAATAACCATTTAGACTAAGTACTATACATTGTACGGTAAAATGGATACGAGCTAAATACCCATCGCTGGTACTTCGCGGTGTATCAGTCCAAAAGTGACGATGGACTTTTAAGTATTCAGCCATTACTTTTATATTAGGTATGTTTTGGATATGCGAGTAAGTATATTGTGCTGATTACTGAGTTAAAGGTTACTTGAACTAGTGTCAAAGTTAACCACTATATCCACGGCAATTTTACTTAAACAAGTTTTGTTATTACCATTAACATATTTTACTTCCAAACGGTCCTAGTTACACCATATTTAATAATAAAATATCTACAGTTCGCCGTAAATTGATCAAGTTGTTGTACCCGCGGGGCTGCCCCGGGGAAAACTCAATATTATGATATTGGGTTGTTCTTGCAAATTTTATCTACGTCACTTTTCATAGTTTTATGATCCGCTACTATAATATAATCTGTGAAACCAATGAATAAAAAGCTAAAAACCAATGAAAAAAAAAATCAATGTTGACAGTGGTTAAACAGCTTACATAGAATCAACCTACTCACTCACGATTGTGGCGTACCTATTCAAAGATTTCAAAACTATGGATAGCTATGACGTACATTTGACAGAACAAATCTTCATACAAGAAAAAGTTACGCCATCTTGATTTAAACATACCCCAAATGTCAAAATAGCCCCAAAAACCTCAAAAGTGGGGCCATTTAAGTGGGAACAGTTATTGTCTCGACATGCCTCGTCTATAATGTATACGTCCATGGGCGTATTGTAACATCATCTCAAATGAAAACGTCGAAGGAAAACATCGTGAGTTATTACTGCTTACAATGAGGAGAGATCCGCGCCTAAGCAGTGGGTACGTTATTGGTTGGATGATGATGATAGGAACGTGACGGAAGAAGCCGATGCGCATCGGTTACCTTTTTCTGTGCGTCCGACTGCTGTATAGCGGCCAGGTCCCTATGCTGCGACTGCACGATGGCAGACAGCTCCGTGCGCTCCTCGCATACTAACCGCAACTGAAAATAACCAACAAAAAATGTAAGTAAGAAATAATAATATTAGGTTATTACATAAAATGAAATTGGCATTTTGTAAAGGAGGAATATAAAGTCTATTTTTTTCAAACATAATATATTTATTTAATCAAAGTATATAATTGCTATCTGTGCACTTTTGCCATCTCATAGGTAGTTAATTGATTCCTCTACTAAAAAAAACCATTCGGACAGGAATCAATAAAATCTTTGAAGGCGCTTTGGTCGGCACCATCGGAGTTGAATTTTTTCCCTTGCAAGAAGTTATTCAAATTTCGAAAAAAAAGGTAATCTGTTGGAGCAAGGTCCGGGAAGTACGGTGGATGTCTTAGACATTCCAATTGAAGCTCCTCTAATTTGGTAGCCGTCTGTTGTTCAGTGTCTGGCTTGGCGTTGTCCTGAAGCAGAAGTGGCCTAGAGCGAATGACCAACCTCGGTTGTTTAGCAGCTAGCTTTTTCATCATAATTTGCAGTTGCTGGCAATAGACATCTGCCGTAATTGTCTGGCCAGATTTAAGAAAGCTGTAGTGAACGACACCGGCACTAGTCCGCCAAACGCTCACAAGTAACTTTTTTTGAGTCAATTTTCGCTTAAGGCAGGGCTTTGGCTGGTACGCCAGGGTTCAGCCATTGCGATGAACGTTTCCGATTATCGTACAGGATCCACTTTTCATCCCAGGTAATGATTCGATTTAAAATCCCTTCATTATTGTGCCGGTTGAGTAATGTAACGCAGCAGTCGACGCGCGTTTGTCGGTTTGCTTGCTTTTTCACCTTCCCAATTTGCTTCAAGTGGATGAAAACAGTATTATCACTAACACCGCAGCCTGCAGCTAACTCGGACGTGGTTTCCGATGGATCCGCTTCCACAATAGCCTTCAATTCTCCATTATCAACTTTGGTCTCCGGCCGTCCACGGGGCTTGTTCTACAGGTCGAAATTTCCAGAACGAAAACGTCGTAGCCAAAGCGCACTGTGTTTTATTTTGCGTCACCTCGTCGTTTTTGTCACAACTCGTACTCGAAAATAATACGATATTTCAAGTTTTCCATTTTGTAAACAGAGTGACGCAAAGAAAATACCAAAAGAGGAAAAAACAAATTAATTACGGTTTTCGAAACACAAATGCATGATGAGTAAGTAACTAGCGGTATAAAATTGAAATTGGAATTCCTAACCAAAGAAGATAATATATTTGAGATCAGAGTGGCCAAGTACGACAAAACGCCAATTTCATATGTATGGACCATATTCTAATTTTAATACTTACTCGAGAATTGCGAGAATATAATTAAATTTCGGAAATTAATCCTAGGATATGATGATAGCTGTCCAAAAAGTATACTAATACAGTTTAGTATATTTTCAATGCATCCAACCTAATGCTGCTTGCTCTACGCAAATTATTACTCCGTCTTTCAATAGAAACGTCCTGCACGAAGTAAGGATGACGCTTTGATAAGCTCTATAAGGCCACTGTCTCGAATTTCGCGCTGGCGGGCGCCATACGAGGGGCGACTGAAAAGTTTTGAGCCTAAGGTATTAAAAATGCTGATAAAAATGTACAAAAAATTTATTTTTCAATATAGTCTCCCTGTATTTCAATGCACTTCTTACATTTATTGTAAAGAGCTTTTAACCCAATGAAAAAATATTCGCCGTTTTTGTCTTCAAAATGTTCATCTACGGCCATCTTCATTTCTTCGTCATTGGAAAATCTCCGTCCCCGTAGGTCTTTTTTCAAATTTGAAAAAAGATAATAGTCACTAGGAGCCAGGTCAGGACTGTAGGGTGGGTGGTTGATTTCCTCAAATCTTGTCTCGGCGAGGGCACGCCTTGCAACTCGCGCAGTGTGGACGGGCGCGTTGTCTTGCAAAAACAGGACTCCTTTTGTCAGTTTGCCTCTCCGTTTCTCAACAACCACTTGACGTAACTTGGTCAGCAATGCGGCATAGTAGTCTCCGTTCATTGTAGTATTTTTCGGAAGGTAATCAATAAACAAAATACCTTCACAATCCCAAAAAACAGTGGCCATGAGCTTGGACGCCGATCTTTCCACTTTGAACTTCCGTGGCGGCTTTTCTCCCTTTTCTATCCACTGCATTGACTCCTGTTTTGACTCCGGATCGTACTGTCGAATCCAGGTTTCATCAACAGTAATAAGGCGAGAAAAAACGTCGTCTGGATTATCGCCACAGATGTCCAAAAACTCCTGTGAAGTTGTGACTCGACGTTGCTTGTCCAGCGGCGTCAGCATTTTCGGCACCCATCACGCGCAGACCTTTTTCATGTGCAGGTGATCATGCAAAATATTTCCGATTAGTTCCTTGCTAATGCCCATGGCTTCAGCTATCTGCCACAACTTGATTCGCCGATCTTCCAGAACAAGTTTTTTTACTTTTTCAATGTTTTCTTCGGTAACAGCGGTGTTTGGGCGTCCTGACCTGGGGTCATCTTCGAGTGACTCCCTGCCAAGTTTAAACTGTCGGTTCCAACGTTTGACGGTAGCAAATGAAGGTGCAGACTCCCCATAAACAGCTGTCATCTCTTCAAATATTTCCGTCGGTGTTTAATTCTTCTTTGTTAAGAATTTTATCACAGCTCTGTACTCCAATTTCGTGCAAAGTGCGGAAGACTCAGACATTGTGACGTTTACGATTCAATTACTAAAAGCGTAATGATGGAAATGACATGAAATTTGACATTTATGTTTCTAAGGATACCCGCAATTAGTGGTATGATGCGCGAGTAATTAGTTGTACTTTAAGGTACTTAGGCTCAAAACTTTTCAGCCGCCCCTCGTAGTTTGCCGCTTGATAAAAATGGTGTCGAGCGGCACGGGCGGGCGCCATGCCCGCCCATGCCGCTGCTGTCACTGCCCGCCGCCGTGACGCTCCACGCGAAATTAGAGACAGCGGCTTAGAACTGGCAGTGCAAAATCGACAAAAAGTTTGTTATTAGTCGTCATTAAATATATTAGGCTAAATTTCAAGTTTATTAACTATGTTGCCCGCGACTTCGTACGCGCAAAAGGAAATCTCCCGGGAACCATGCATTTTAATAAGTAATAAAAAGTAGCCTATGTCGTTCCCCGTGGTCTACTCTATATCTGTGCCAAATTTCATCAGAATCGGTCCAGTAGTTTCGGAGCCTATTCGATGCAAACAAACAAACAAACCTTTCCTCTTTATAATATTAGTATAGACACTTAGTATTATATAATAAGGGGGTACCCTTACAAATAAAAATATTTAAACAGTGTATAAGCTACACAATGTTTTGTCCTTGTCTGATACATCGGAAGTAGCTTGACAGACAAGGACAAAACATTGTATAACTTATAGAATGTATAAATATTTTTATTAGCAAGGGGGATATTCTTAAAACGGGACATAACAATAAATTACCTGATTTTGTAGCTGCTTGTGCTTCCGTCGGAGGTCCCGGGCCACCTGCGCGTACTTCTCCACTTGGTTCGTCAACTGCAAAACGTCAATAATGGCCATCTTATTGTTATATTGTGTTATCAACACTTTGCGTGGCGGGCGTGAAGAGACACTATCACTATAAGAAATGTCGATAAAAATATCATGTGACAGGGCGTGTCAGATATCGATAGATATGCCAAGTTCGCTGGGGATGGCGGTTAAAAACAATAATAATTTCGAGTACCGAGTTCCTGAATTGACAGGAGTTATGATAAGATATGAAATTTAGAGGCCGCTTAAATGTTCATTTTCTCTTTTCATAAGCTGTCATGTGATAGGTGTCAATAAAGTATCGATGAAACGTTTTATGTGTTCGCTGGGTATAACAATAAAACTATATTTGAACTATACGAGTTCCTCGATCGATCACTGATAGTGCTGATAAAGGACAAATAGTATTTTTACGACTACATATTTTGTTTATTGAATATTGATAAAATTATAATCTTACAGGTTGTTTTTGCGAAACGGCAAACATTAAAGGCCATTATATGTTACACAAACCGAAACTTTATACAGAAAATTAAGGTTTTTGTTACATAACCTATAAATAGTAGATGCATAAAGCAGCTCCCTTAAATACCTGACTGACGGCTGAAATCGCAAACGCTTCTTTATGATTAGGCTTCCTTAGGTAAATCACATTATTTGACGACCCATGTGGCTCAGTGGTTAGCGCGTTGGCGCTCAAGCCGGAGGTCACGGGTTCGAATCCCACCGAGGGAACAAAAAGTTTTTTGTATTCCTGGGTCATGCATGTGTATTAAATATGTGTATAATATAATAAAAGTCTTAAATATATGTATACTATAAAAGTATACATATATTACTTAGTAATAAATATACTTCCAGTTGTCTGGTACCTGTAACACAAGTTCTTCGGATACTTAGCACAGGGCCAGATTGACGTGGTGTCAGGGGTCCATAAATATTATTATTATATTATATTTTTATGTATTTGCTTGGCAGAATGGCCAGCACATCACGTGAACTGGGAGCCTCTTAATTTTAAGAAGCGTTTAAGAATTAAGGCTTTAGATTTAAATATTTTCAGCGATGAAGATTTACATTTAACCTTCTGTAGTTATCTGTAGAATACTTCGTATCTCATCTACATTTTAAATGAGTCTGTATTCAGATTTATATCAAAGCGAAGCTGCTCGGCCGTACAAAAGTTTATACAGCGAACTTCTGTTACTGACGAGCGAATTGTGAGCGCCGGGTGCGGAATTAAATACCTACTACTTATTTACCTTCGTTTACCTAGACTCTAGAGCTAAACGAAGGATTTAAGGTTATTCGTGTGTAGGTGAATACTTTTACTACCCTTATTATACCCGCTCAGTGCAATAGGGGTGGGCATTCCCAATACTCATACCAGGGGCGTGCGCTCCTTGTAGGCAGAAATGCAGTGCTTTACTTGTCATTCACAGATATTTTAATAAAACGTTCGTACGTTTTAGATGACTTTAATAATTAATTAATAGTAAATAAATTAATTAAAAAAATATAATAACTTAAAAACGCCTAATATTTTATAAATAGCAACTCATCTCATGCCGTTGCGTTCTGCAGGATATATCATCGCATGCATGTGTAATTTTCATACTTCGCAAACGCACACACCCATGAATATCGACATGATTATATAGCAGAAACTCCCGCGGCAGGCGATGGCTCTCGGCTATCCGATCGCTTCCGAAAACCGCCGAACTGGCTTGTCGGAAATTATTCGTTGCCTATCTCTAATAAATCACTTATGCATTTTTGTTTAGTAAGGTTTTATTTGTTTAAATAGAAGAAACGTTTTGTTTCGCGGGGGCCATATTGCATATTTCATGTGATAAGCATTGTTTACAATTTAATCGCTCCAGTTTATTTATAGTTTTCTTAAAAGATTTTTCATTTTAACATTTGAAAGTGTGTACATTTAACAGTTTATTTAACAGTTCTCACAATTGTCATTCAGTGAAAAGATTCAAATTCTGTCTAAAGGTAGGTGTGTACCCGAGTTACAACAATTAAACCAGCAAAAAAATAATGTAACTCGAAAATTTCATGTTAAAAGTTATGAAACGTATAACTGGCTGTGTGGTTGTGTACACACGATTAAATTATATTGTTTTCCTTGCATATTATTTAGTAATTTACATCGGGATATAGTAATCTCAAGTAACCGGAACCTTGAATATGTGAAAATTGAAGCTGACTGACTGGTGAGTAGTTATAATATTTTAAAATATGCTTATTATTTTACTTATTAGAATTTCTTCCGCCGCGACGATCGATCGCTGTTTTGTCTGCGTTGCCGTAGAAGATGTACATGAATAGTAGTACATCTAAGACTTGCTCTGTTGGCATGGTTTCGACTTAGAGATCCGTCGCTTGGCTGTAGCTATGCTAAAAATCTATAAAAGTTTTTGTGACCGAGTACTTCGCCGCATACCCAGTGTCATAATCCTGTGCACGCCACTGACTCATACCTACCTATTAAGAGTAGAAGTAGGCTTCTACCAGTTCTACTGTTTTACAAGGCAATTAATATAGTTAAAATAACCTAACCATGTCAGCATGTCTAAGGAGGGTTCCGTAACTATAAACGCGCAATAGTTTTTCTCTGAATTACTTAAAAAGTTATTGTCCGATTTCACTTAAAATAATTTTCCTAAAGAATAATAGAGAGAGCATATGTCAGCACGGAAACTTACAAGTTTCTATCTCCTATAGTTATAGTTTAGAAATGCCATAATGCCATATACCAACGTATAAACAAAAAATGTCATGTACTACCCCTTGCCTTTATTTTAAAAGACCTATCCAACGATACCCCACACGGTACAATGCAAAAATATTTTTCAACCCTACTTCACATGTATGGAGAGCCACCCCTAAAATATAAAATTATTATTATTTTATGATGCCAAAACCGAGATATATATACAGTCTTTAATTATACCAAATTTCATACATTTGTATTCATAATTACAGAAGCTAGAAGCGCGGACAGACAGACAGACAGACGCACGGACAGAGCGAAACTATAAGGGTTCTTTAAGTATTACGGAACCCTAAAAAGAACGACGATCATTTAAGGATCACTAGAAATAAGAACAAGTAAGATATACTGGTGATCGGACTGAGCAAAGTAAAGTAGGTACCTACGCCTATACAATAGAATTCTTCAAGCCTAACTTCTAAAACCTAAGTTACGTATGCACATGTAATATTTTAGACAATATCTGCTGTTTTGATTTAATTTTAATTTTCTAAAGGAAATCTTTAATTTATTTTTATTAATCACTTAAGAGTTAAGCTTTGTTACTGCATCATTAATCTTTCTTTACTCGAATATAATTGCAAACAGATATCTCTATTTTCTCATTATTAATGATATATTAATTACAGAGGCTAATGGAGAGAGCTTTTAATTCATTAACGTAAAAGCGCGGCAGACGATCGTTTTTTTCAACCACAATTAGGCCTTACTATAGGTACCTACATGTTTAAAATAATTGAGTATCCTCTAGGGGCGTATTTAGGGCTCCGTAGTAAACAATGTAATTGTGGAATCTTCCTTAGACATGTCCTGACATGGCCTAGTAATGTTATTTCGAATTATCCTAGCTAAGTAAAGAAGAAAAGTTGTAGATGCCTACATTACTTTGTACCTTATCTATTAGGTAATTGTGGCTAGAATCTACGAGTACGCGCTTGTTAATGTTAAAATTGAGGCGGAAGGACAAAAGAACCATCATCATTCATCACCTTTTCATCATTGTATAGACATGGACGGGTTATATTAAAGCACTCTGTGTCTTCTGATAACACGTCGATACCCATAACTCACATTATAAAGGGGTTGGGCGTTGTTGATAAGGTTTCATCGACGCGACGTTTGGACAATAAGGGTAGAATTGACGGGTTACTGTTATAGTGAAGGTAAAATTTAAATTTATAGTATATATACTAGTTGTTGCCTGACATTCGTGTTACACATTTCCATTTCACGAAATCACTTCCATAAATTGCAAGAAAACGAGTGGAAAGATGTTACACATCAAAAAAACCTCCGCCTTCTTGGTATCAAAAAATCGAATTTTGTACGCTCCTTTACGGTTTTTTGATGCGCCCTCGGTTCAATGCTTACTATGTTTTTTGAATTACCTACATTAGGGAAAGAATATGTACCCATTCTTGAATTAAATGTGTGCTCACAAGTTGTCACCAAGATGGTTATTTGTTTGCCAAAATACATCTGTCCTTACATTTTTTCGCCAACACGGTAATTAAGTATTCTGTATTCGGTTTTTTCACACTCAAAATTTGATTGTTTTGTCGCAAGTTGAAATACATGCCATGTCATTCTATATCTGTGCCAAATTTCATCAAAATCGGTCCAGTAGTTTCGGAGACTATTCAATGCAAACAAACAACCTTTCCTCTTTACTTGAGTTCTTCCCAACCCAAAACATATTTTCCAATCTGCCTACAAATCTGGTGTAACCATCAGCACCACTTATGCCTGGTTTGTGAGGTGAGTTTGTCGGTAGTTTATCTATTCATTAGCGCTATTGATTCAATAACGGCCTAAATAACAATTTATATAGTATAATATTTTAGTAAACGTTATTATTTTTAAACGTTATTATTACAACTGGAAGTCGTACAAGCCTTGACTTATATGACGTTTTGGTTTGTTGGGCGGGTTTCTGAACAAAAAGTGACAGATATAAACTAAGTGTAACTGATCAATGGACCATAACCGTTTATCGATTCCATAGCTCGTAATTGCTATAGCTACTGCTTATCAGTATAATTATATTTTGCATAAAACTATTAAAAAAAGATTCATCTAGTGACCGCTATATTCTTGATGACACTTTTGGGATTCGGATACTCTGCGCCAGTTTGCCGTAGCTAGAGTTTATGTAAAATGTTTAGGAACCGGACTTCGAATTAATACTTTCGTTGACACTGTAGTAAACAAATGACATTAAATATCAAAACTCAAATTTTTAATACTCTTCTAGTCCGTCTATTAGACACTTATAAGGGCAATAAGATGCAAGATAAGAGTATTTTAGAACCTTTGACTGTATTAGTTACTAGATGTTGCCGATCTGATGGGACTTCCTTTTGGAAGCGCACAAGGAAGTCCCACGGAAACCGTACATTTTACCTCAATTTAATCAAAATTTAATCAAAATCGGTCCAGTAGCTGCGGATTCTATTCAATGCAAACAAAAAAAAACAAATAAATCTTTACTGTTTATCTTATTACTTTAAATGAGACAATCTTGTATATATATATATAATCGGTATCTCGAAAACGGCTGCAAATATTACTATGAAATTTAGTAGATATGCAGGGAGTTTTGAGGGAGAAAAGTCGATCTAGCTAGGTCTTATCCCTGAGAAACTGCGCATTTTTAAGCTATAGATGATACTTCTTCCGTCGTGAAACAACATATCAATAATTACGACTATCTCATGTCAGTCCGGTTGGCAGTTTCGTATTCGTGTGTATATTTTTTGCTTTTTCGAAAATTCGAAATGTGGTGGTTCGAATCCCGGTCAGATATTTTTGTGATTCTTTTTATTTTTTAAATCTATCAGAATTCCGAGCGAAGCTCGGTTACCCAGGTACTTAGTAGACATAGATGTGTCGCAAATTTAGATGAGCTTTTAAGCCTTCTACCCAACTTTTGATCATTATCATAACTCAAAAATTAATTATAGCAGGATCCATCAACGATTTCAATAGCTTCCGCCGAAAAATATATTCCTGCCCATGAATTATAAATCCTGTGTAGTTCAAATAGAGCTGAAAATATTTCGACTCTTAATTAGATTTTACTTTCAATAATAAATGCATGCTATCCATCCAGCTCCATTCCGAGTAATGTGTTCTAGGGGAATCACATTTAAGCAATGTTAAATGAACTTTCGTTGTAAATTTGAGCGAATGCACTGCATGTGTACAAAATATATAAATTATGTACTATATTTCATTTCAGTTGATAGTCAATAAGACTTTGTAAAACTCTTCTTAGAGAAAGATACTTAATAATATAATGATATTTTTTTATATATTGTTATTAAAAAAAAGACACTGAAACACTGGCAGTCTTCTATGATACGAAAAGAATAAACTTTTTCCTTTAAAAGTATAAAAAAGTTTATTCTTTTCGTAACATAGAAGACTGCCAGTGTTTCAGTGTTTTTTTTTAATAATCAATGTGGGTTTATTATGACAAACACTGACCAAAACTATAGCATCCTCCAGGATATAGAATAGAAAATATTCTGAGTTCAACTCCTACAGTATACTTCTGTAGACGTCACCAGCAGTTTTTCTATCAGCAGGGGTATCTATCAGCTTATTTCACTGCTGCTGTAATTTAGGTCAATTTTCATATTAGGTTAAAAGTATAAGGCAAAATGTTGACAATATACATTTATAAGGCAGCGACAAGGCGATCGCATGCGTATGAAATCTCGTGTGTGAGTGAAACTTCTAACTGTAAATTGTCATCTTTGAGTTAGGAGAATTGGACCCCAATAATGTTTAGTCTTCTATGACATGGAACGGTTATGCTAAATAGCCAAGCCAGCAAGATCCACAATTCGGTGATTATGCATGCGCACGGACCACGGTGACGTAGAATGCGAGTGACGTAGGTATGTTTTATGTCAGAAAAATATATACAATAGAACATCTATTCATTTTTATAAAACATAGCTACGAAATTAAAACATAGCTAATGTATTTCATTACATTTCAACAAAGCCTGTTATTACAAACCCAGCGAGCCTTATTTGAGGTGGAGTCATAAATATTTTCTTCCCCCGAGGATCAACTCTAAACGCTATAGGAACAAGACTTAGCTCTCTATTCACCACTCCACTGGTAAGGTTAACTAAGATCATGGCCGACATCGACAGGTTTAAGCAAGTTAAGGGCCATACTGACTGTCCAGCCGTCCAATCCGACACTGACACTAATTGGATTTAGAGGCTGAATGATCAGGATGTCATTTTAAGAAGCATCCTGACCATCTAGCCTGCAGATCCAATGCCGCTTTAAGGGGCAGCCTGACCATCCAGCCTGTAAACCCAATGCCCTGGGCTTGAAGCGGTCTTGTAGGCAAAAATTAAAAATGATTGACACTAATGACGGCCGTTAGTAGGTACGGTAGAAATCATTAGGGCTTAGGTCGGGGCTGTACGGCGGATGGTCTAATAATTCTATGATTTCTTGCTCTAAAAACTCTTTTGTTCTGTGCGCGGTGTGAGAACTCGCATTGTCGTGATGGAGGATGATGCGACGGTTGCAGTTCTCTTTACGGAGTTCAGAAACGATCTGTGGCAAACAAATGTTAGCATACCATTCTGCATTAACCGTTCTTTGTCCCTCAAGAGGAATAGTCGCAACATGGCCGGTTTTGGAGACAAACGTGGCCACCATTTTTTTTGCAACACTCCGTGAACGAACAATTTTTGTTGGCTTTAACTCATTTTCGAACACCCAAACTCGTGACTGGTTTTTTGTTTCGGGTTCGTACGCGTATATCCAGGATTTGTCACCTGATATGATGTTGTATACAGCATTGAGGATCCTGCGTGGAATCTGTCGAGAGTTCTGACGCACCAAGTAACGCGAGCCGCTTTTTGCTCTTCACAGAGAAAATGCGGTATCCATCGGGAAAACAACTTTTTACACCTAATTGTTAATGCAAGATTATTTGTATTTAACTCATGCCAATGTCTAAAGTTGCCTGAATTTCGCGGTATGTCACATGTCGATCTTCCTCAATCAGCTTACGCACAGCATCAACGTTTTCTTGTGTGACTGCAGTTTTTGGACGACCTTGACGGGGATCATCACTGAGCTTGACACGTTCACGTTGAAATTCAGAAAACCAGCGATAAATTGTGGTTTTGGATAGGGCTTCATCACCAAATGCAGAAATCACCCGGTCAACACACTGTTTTTGTGTTAAACCACTTCGAAAGTCATAATAAATCATCGCTCTAGAATTTTCTCGAGTCAATTCCATTTTCTCAACGACTAAACAAGTTTGACAAGACCTTGTGACAAGACCGAGAATCTTTTTTTAAATAAATAAACGGTATTCGATTTTTAAAACCAAGGAGTTTTAAATTAAAAATATTTTAATATGACAGGAACAGTGGAAATATTCCATTCCCGATACTTTTAGTGCAGCCCTTGTAGTAAACCTACTTTAACAGAATATCACTGAAAATCTTTACACAGTATAAAATGAATTCGCTCAGTTTCCTGTTCGATAAGATCTTTTAAACTAAGCAGCAGATTTTAATGCAGTTTTCAGTAATGGATAGAGTAATTCAAGAGGAAGCTTTGTATGTATAACACATTGCATCCGTGCGAAACTGGAGTAGGTCGCTAATATAAAACAATAAAAATAAAATTCCAATTTCTGTCAAAACCCCACTCCTGAGGTGAATGTCGCCATACTAAATAATTATCAGCGTGGCAAGAGCTATTAACTGAGATAGGTTTGAAATCTGTTGGGGGGGACACTGCCCGTACAGTTTTTTGCATGGTCCTTGGAAATGTTTCCTTAAAAGTAGGCAATGTTTCTCACTTGTACCAATATTTTAAAACTCATGATAGGCTATGGCGTATATTTGACAAAACAAATCTTCATACCGGAAAAAGTTACGCCATCTTGGATTACACAATACTTCAAATGTCAGCCATATTGTTTTCACCACTCTTCAAATGTCAAAATGGACCCAAAAATATCAAAAGTGGGACCATTTACCTGGATACACTTTTTGCCTCAACATGCCTCGTCTATAATATATGCGTCTATGGCTTGTACAATGTACGCGCTAAGTAGGTACGAACCACGTACAAGTATGCAACATTTCCTAGCTATTTGCTAGCTTTAGCTAAGCTTTCTAACTTAAATAACGAGACGCATTAATTATTGCGCTTGTCATAATATCCTTGCTTCCTTACTAATATCATCAATGCAAGAATGTTTGTAATTATGGATGTTTGTTATTCTTTCATGCAACTACTGAATGGATTTAAATGAAACTTTACAATAATATAACTTGTATATCAGAATAACACATAGGCAATAATTTATAAAGTGTATGTGAATTGTCCATTTTAATTTATCGATAAGTGTCAAGTAGGAAATATAGGTAATATAGGAAAAAAAATTGCCATCTGCGAGCTTTTCTGGCGTGCGCTGCAAAGACCGTTAGTTACGACATATAACTATGTATGATGGAAATGTTTATTTTAAACTAGCTTATCCCCGCGGCTCCGCCCGCGTAAATACAGTATCCTACGATAACGCTGCACTTTTTCGGGATAAAATGTAGCCTACGTTTTAATCCAGAGCCTACACTACTGCCACACCAAATTTCATCAAAATCCGTTCACTAGTTTTGCGTGAAAGAGTAACAAACATCCATCAATCCCTATACATCCATCCATCCATACATACATCCATCCCATCCATCCTCACAAACTTCCACTTTTATAGTAGTAGTAGGATTTTCAGAAGCTATTTAGACGGATACAGTATTAATTTATTAAATTAAATACGCTAGTCTGTTTTAGAATTTCATACACATTATAGTAGACCTTTACACCAACACCATACAGTTAAAATAACCATCTTTATTGTATAATTGAAAAGTACGCGCGAGATTATATTTTATAAACAAAAAATTAAAACCGACTTCCATAGTAAAAATGCACAAAAAAGAATGAAATAAAACTTTATATATATTTTGGGCACGTCACTGATCACGTCATTTTGTAATTATATACTACAAATGATTATTTTTGAACAAAAAATTAAAACCGACTTCAAAACTAAAATGCACAAAAAAATATGAAATAAAACTTTATATATATTTTGGGCACGTCACTGATCACGTATTTTGTAATTATATATTACAAATGATTATTTTTGAACAAAAAATTAAAACCGACTTCAAAATTAAAAATGCACAAAAAGTATGAAATAAAACTTTATATATATTTTGGGCACGTCACTGATCACGTCATTTTGTAATTATATACTACAAATGATTATTTTTGAACAAAAAATTAAAACCGACTTCAAAACTAAAATGCACAAAAAAGTATGAAATAAAACTTTATATATATTTTGGGCACGTCACTGATCACGTATTTTGTAATTATATATTACAAATGATTATTTTTGAACAAAAAATTAAAACCGACTTCAAAATTAAAAATGCACAAAAAGAATGAAATAAAACTTTATATATATTTTGGGCACGTCACTGATCACGTCATTTTGTAATTATATACTACAAATGATTATTTTTGAACAAAAAATTAAAACCGACTTCAAAACTAAAATGCACATAAAAGTATGAAATAAAACTTTATATATATTTTGGGCACGTCACTGATCACGTATTTTGTAATTATATATTACAAATGATTATTTTTGAACAAAAAATTAAAACCGACTTCAAAATTAAAAATGCACAAAAAGTATGAAATAAAACTTTATATATATTTTGGGCACGTCACTGATCACGTCATTTTGTAATTATATACTACAAATGATTATTTTTGAACAAAAAATTAAAACCGACTTCAAAACTAAAATGCACAAAAAAGTATGAAATAAAACTTTATATATATTTTGGGCACGTCACTGATCACGTATTTTGTAATTATATATTACAAATGATTATTTTTGAACAAAAAATTAAAACCGACTTCAAAATTAAAAATGCACAAAAAGAATGAAATAAAACTTTATATATATTTTGGGCACGTCACTGATCACGTCATTTTGTAATTATATACTACAAATGATTATTTTTGAACAAAAAATTAAAACCGACTTCAAAACTAAAATGCACAAAAAAGTATGAAATAAAACTTTATATATATTTTGGGCACGTCACTGATCACGTATTTTGTAATTATATATTACAAATGATTATTTTTGAACAAAAAATTAAAACCGACTTCAAAATTAAAAATGCACAAAAAGTATGAAATAAAACTTTATATATATTTTGGGCACGTCACTGATCACGTCATTTTGTAATTATATTATATTATTTTATTTTTGAACAAAAAATTAAAACGGACTTCAAAACTAAAAGTGCACAAAAAAGTATGAAATAAAACTTTATATATATATTAGGCACGTCAATGACTTGTAAAATATTATAAGGATATTGTTTGGGCTGGTACCGACTTCAAAATTAGGAAGACTGAGTAGAGAAATAGTTAAAATTTTAGCCGAATTTAAAAGGGGAATTATTTAGAAAATAAGTTTTATTTCATACTTTTTTGTGCATTTTTACTTTGGAAGTAGGTTTTAATTTTTTGTTTAAAAATAAAAATAAAACTCTTTTTAGTAAAAAATATTATCTATGTTGTCATGAACACATCGGTGCACAAAACTCTGATGAGTAGTGAGTACCTATGTCATCATAATAATATTATGTTGGTGTTTCTTGTGAAGATGGTGGTTGGTGATGATGATTATGATTAGTGTAAGTGGTGTGATTCCCTCGATTCCTCATGGATCCCATCATCAGGTCACCACTTTGGTGAAAACGGGACTTGGGAAAACTTGGGATTATATACCCTTTACATCAAAATAATAATTTTGAAAATCGGTCCACAGACGGCGGAATTATCGTTAAGCATACTAAAATATATATACAACCGAATGCATAACCGCCCCCTTCTTTTGAAAGTCGTTTAAAAATAACTCGCACCAACACCCAACGTGCTTTACCAATAGTAACGCCACATTATTTGTGTCATAAGCTATAAATTGTAAATATATCGTACAAAACCCAATTTACTATAAGCGAAACCGCGTTCATAGCTTAATATTCCAAATTGAAAGCAATGAAAATTGCCTACGTCTGCCATTTTTTTTATTATTTCATACGTATGCAGCACGTGCGCAGCAATATGTTGAATTTTTACGACAGCCGCTCTAGACTGCGACTCTACTTCCTGATTTATTCGGGTTATCTTTTTCAGAAATATTCATTGAGCAACATTTTCGCCGTAAGAGAGCACTGTCTCGGCACGACTGGGCTGGCTCCATATACGGCCACACAGAAAACCGGCGTGAAGTATGGCTTGCCTTGCGTTTCGCCGAATGACGGTAGCGGACGCCCACGGAGGGATGAGGGTAAACCCTCAAACGAAATACTGGTAATGTATTTTCCCGCGTCCGTCCGCTCGAAAAACACGCACAAAATTACGTATAATTACGTAAGTACATTGCTATTTAAAATAAATTGAAAAGTAAATAACTAGAATTGCTAGTGCCAAGTCGATTACGATGGCTTTTATCAGATACACAGATATCTCCTAGATAGGCAAGTCGCATAATCGCGTTATTTATTGTAAGTTTATTTTACGCGTGCTGTTTCGCGTTATTATTAAGCCCAAAGATAAAATGGATTTTATAGCAAAGATTATTATTGATATCAAATTTTAATTAAATAAACATTCGTCGACCTCTATTCATATAAGAGTTATCTGACATAATTATAACAAAAACTAGATGTTGGCCGCGACTTAGTGAGCGCAAAAGGAAATAGCGCGGGAACCGTACATTTTACCGGGATGAGAATCAGCGTCCTTCCCCGTGGCCTACCTCTATATCTGTGCCAAATTTCATGAAAATCGGTCCAGTAGTTTCGGGGCCTATTAAATTCAAACAACCAAACAAACAAACAAATCTTTGCTCTTTATAATATTAGTACATATACCCAATACTTACTATGATTAGAGATTCCGAATAGGCTATGTGCAGATAACTTATTATTTTATTTACGTTCAATTTGTGTTATAGCTGTTTAAGTTAATGATCTGGTATAAGATGATTGTAGATACATTGGCTCTGTGCCAAATCAAATGAAACTGTAGGTATTTAGTTTTAATCCTGTACTGTTCTGTTTTATTACTTTGATAAGCTATTAAAATAAAATTCTTAAAAAAAAAACTATACTCGTGCGCGGTAGGGTTCCGTACAATTTGAACAATATTTTACATGATTACTTACTATTTAGTTTTTATGTATACGAATAAAAGTAAGTAAACAGCCGTAATAATTCATGATTTCATTTTAGCACTTTGTCGACGCAGTAAATACTGTAAATACATCCATGCAAAGTTTCCTCTTTCTAGCACTAACCGTTTGGACGGTAAGCCGAACGTCTCGCCTGTGGGAGTCCCACGTACCTTGGCCGACGTCCCCAGTCTGTCGGGGATCCACAATGTAGAGCGTAGCTACTAGCTAAACTCGCACTACATACTTACATAAAAAAAAAACCGGCCTCAGTTTGTTTGACAAAGCGCCCTGCCCTAACATTTTATATTATTTATATCTATGGCAAGTATTGCGCATCATAGATGAAATATTCAAAAGTGACGAAGCTCATCGCGCCCCATCGACTCGGGCTGCATTATTATGAAAATAACTTCATATTACGTGTCTTAAACTAGAGTAGGTATAGAGAACAGATCTGTAATTCCATGTATTTTCCATGTAGTTTATTGTTTTATATTAAAACTTTAATGGTTGCAGTTAAATATGGATTGTATGGTATTAAAACTTGTTTTCATATATAATTCAGTCATAAGTAGGTATCTATAATTCAAACATATTATTCTATTCTATTATTTATTTAGAGTTGGTAGGTAAAAAAATACTGTATTGTTTTATTGTATTTTAAACTATTAATTTTACTTCATAGCAATACAAATTCGAATATTCATAGCGTACATATTATTGTATTGACAAGAAAATAAGGTAAGCCAATAAGTTAAATAAAAATAACAGTAAATAGATTACAGTACAGAGTGCTAGGTGTAAGTTTTACTTTTCGCATTCGCATATGACCTAGTTGTCGCTTTTACAACTAGGTGGCGCTGTACAAATCACATACAAATTCCTAGTAAACTCCAAACGCGCTCACGATCGAATGCGAAAAGAAAAACTCACACTTAGCACTCAGTTACGAATAGGTAAGGGCAACTTATGAGTTTTCAACAGACTTCCAAAACACAGGAGGAGGTTCTTAACTCGTGCGTATGTTTTTGTATGTATGTATGTTACGGAATTACTCCGCCGTTTGAGGCGTTTATTTTTTTGAAAAGCACTGAATGGAACTCGTCAGTCTTTAAAGATACACGTTTGGAAATTTTGGTTTAAAGATCTTTTGTGAAGATTTATCCGAAAGGTCTGCAATGTCAGACGTCTTATTCCAAAGCTAGAGAAATCACACATTTTTAAGTTTTTATGTTTTTCTTTAGTCGTACAACAATACTTACATAATTTCGACACTCATTTATAAGTTTTTATTTTAAACTCAGCCAACTCGCAGTAGGCTAGCGTTGCTAATTACATTAAATTGAGAAGATACCCGAGATCGAAGTGGTTGGTGATGGTGATGATGATGATGATAATAATTAAGCGGCAAGACTTCTCTATTTCTATGTTCCTAAAACTTGAAACAGTAGTCGGATATGCACATACCGAATGAGAATGTTCCAGAATAGGAAATTGCACGTGTAAACTGCTCCAACCAGTACAAGTAAATACACGGTTGGCGGGCAATAGTACACTTGACCCGCCGCGTGGAGGCAAATGGACGACTTTATCGCATTCAAGTGGTTGCTTTTACGAAACACTACAGCTTCAGGGTTTATACTTTATACATGCTTTAGAGTTTAGAACTTTTGTACAAAGTGTAGGTGATATTTTAACTAGGATTTGCCCAGGTCAGACCCATTTTATGTGCATTGAGGAAGATGTGACTATTTTCATTTTAGCAAGCACTAGCAAAAGGCATTATGCTGTATTTTAATGTACCTACTAGCTACTTGATTGTTAGTTATAGGCCTACGGGTTGACCGCGGCGTTGGTCATTAGTTGTTCGAAAATACTATGCAAGTATTCACGCAACGCCAAAATCGAACCTTTGAAACAAAAGTTCGGCCATTTCAAATGTTCCGACCTTGTAAATGTTAATTGCAGAGCAATGTCTCTGTTTGACATTACATGTAAGTAGGGCTTGTTATTTATAGTTTTTTAGGTACACTAGCTTTTCCTCGGCAACTTGCGAGGAAAAAGCACAGGAGGTGAGTGGAACTTCTATTCTAGCCAGACGTTCCGTTCATAGAATACATTAATCTGCATAGAATGCTAAAAAGAGTAGCTGAATTATTGAATTATTTTTTACTTTTGCTCAACAGATAATATTAATTTTACTATTGTATTGGACCTCAATAGTAGAAGTTTCTTGAATACAGCTCTATAAAGGGGTCCGTAGCAAACTAGCTACCACAGGTGAGGCGTGCATACAAACCGGCTTCCCTTATGTATATTATATAATAATTTTTTTATTAATACGGTACTATACCAAACCAATATTTTGCGCCCAATGCACCCAAAAACACTATGTGACGAACCAATTCCGTATTCTAAAAATTAATATATATTAAACAATAGATTTTAAGTAATATTCATAATGGAAGCCGGCTCGTATGCACGCCTCGCCTGTGCTAGCAGCTACAGACTTCTTCACGAAGGTGTATTCAAGGAAAACTAGTGAAACTACTGCACAAACAATAATCCTAACGGGAGGTAGCGACGTAATGTTGGCAGAAATACATAAAGCGGTAAAAACACAAAGAAAAGATGCAGCTTCGGCATCTGACGGCATAAGCAATGAGTTCCCAACTATACGTAGACCACTTATTACCAATCCTTAAACGCCTATTTAACGAAATACTACGAAATGAAGAAATACCTACACAATGGACAACGTCGACTAGCTATTATTCTTTTGGATAAAAAGGGAGACAAAAACAACATAAATAATTACAGACCAATCAGCTTATCCTCAAATATTTACAAAATCTTTGCAGAATAACTAACTAACTAATACTTGCCAGAAGAACTAAGACATTAGATGAAAATCAACCAAGAGAGCAGGCAGAATTTATAAGTGGATACTCACTTTAAGACTACATTTTTGTTATAAAACAAATATTTGAAAAATACAATTTTACCTTTTACTGTTGCTTCGTAGATTATAGCAAAGCTTTTGACACAATATAACACGAAAAGATTTGGCAAGCACTAAAGAACCAGGGAATCGAATTCAAATACATACGAATACTCAAAAACATCTATAAGAACAGCAAAATTAATATTAAGCTGGAGAAAGGAGGAAAAGAGGTCCCAATAGAAATAGCCATGCATTTCACCAAAATTGTTTACAGCTGTTCTAGAGGAGGTCTTTCGTCAGTTGGATTGAGAGAAATGTGGGCTATCTATCAACTGAGAAAACCTATCCTACCTATTAAGATTTGCGGATGATTTGAATCAAATCTTCGCGCCAACGAGTGATGGCCTGCAGAGGATGTTAAACGACCTACATAAAGAAAGTCTTAAAGTGGGGTTAATCATGAACACGAAAATATCAAAGCCATGACAAACGGAAAAAAGGAACCTATAAGAATTGACAACAACCTCATTGAATATGTTAATGAATATATTTTTATTATTATTTATGTCTATGTCAAATATTTTCTCCTACCGATCAAACTACAAAATTCATAGACGCATGGGAAATGCATGGGAAGCAGTATTGGAGCCTGAAAAAATTATAAAATACCATGAAACCAAGATAAATATAAAGCAGAAACTTTTCGATGCCTCCATACTTCCTGTACTTATGACTGCCAAACCTGGGTATTGACAAAAGTAGGTACATACCAAAGTAGTAGTTGGAAACTTGTCAAAACTCTATGGAACTTCTACTTTTCTTTCTGACAACCTCTGTGGCTCAGTGGTTAAGCGCGTTGGTGCTCAAGCCGGGGGTCACGGGTTCGAATCCCGCCGAAGGAACAAAAAGTTTTTCTGTGTTCCTGGGTCATGGATGTTTATTAAATATGTGTATCATATAATAAAAATCTCAAATATATGTATAGTATAAAAGTATTAAATATACTTCCCGTTTTCAGTGTGCTGTGTGCGAGTTTTCGTCACTACTCCCCGTGAAGAAGTTAACTACAATTTGTATGGCATCGAATTAGTTGCCATTGTTTGCCACTAGGGGAGCTGTTTCGATGCCATACAAATTGTAGTTAACTTCTTCACGGGGAGTAGTGACGAAAACTCGCACACAGCACACTGGTACCTGTAACACAAGTTCTTCGGATACTTAGCACGGGGCCAGATTGACGTGGTGTAAAGCGTCCATAGATGTTTTTATTATTATTAAGTATGATAGGAAAAAGAAAGTACGATCAGAGGAAATGAAAAATGGTCTAAATAAGTGATGAACTGGTTCACAAGTCATAAAAAGAGGAAGAAAGGTATACCACTTAGACGATATGTTGACGAAATAATACAAGACGTTACAATATATATGTCTGAATGTCTGAAATGTCTGAATAAAGGGTAGTATTATTATTATTATTACCTCAAATCAGAATGCAATCAACTTTTTACAGTATATTTCCAATAGCTGACAGTGCTCTAACATCATTAATTGTCAAGTTCGCAGACCGTGTACTTTTCAAACAATTTAATTAGCCCGCTCCTACTTGAGGCACTAAGTTGGCCGCTTGCCCATTGCGGTTCACTTGTTTTTATTTGTTCCAATTATAACTTGATACTGATTATTAAAAATAAAGTATAAAAAAAATATTTTTAGAATTATTTTTTTACAATTATCAAAGTTGCACATTATAATAATAAATAAATTCTATTAATTAATCATTTTTTATTTCTTGTTTGAAACAAGTTAAAAACTACTTACGTTTTACAATGACTGCAACTAGTCTCAAAAGATTGGCATTCTATGCATAGAATATGTACGTGTACGTCTACTTTAACGTTTAGATTGTGAAGATTTAATCGACCAATTTACAAAGTCAGGTGTGTTTGCCCGACAAACAAATGTAATACAATCATAAGTCATCGTGAGTGCAAAATTCATGATTCTTACAAAGATATATGATTGGCTTCGCTGGGCGCTCGATCAATGATTTGTCTATGGATCCTTGGAACAAAAACAAATATTTTTTTATATTATTGACGTATATAACATATAATAAAATTTATGCAATGAGCAAGCAATTAGTTATTCCATTAAAAAAAAAAAGATATAAAAACTATAATTATAAGTAAAATTTCTATGATAGGGCGGCATTTTCTTCAGTGTCCAGGGCGGCACACATTTTAAATCCGGCCCTGCATGTTTGATTAGGACAATGCAGGCTGATCACCTGATTGTCTGACAAGAAAGATGATCCATGCGCATCCAGATGGGCATGTAAAATGTCGGTCCTGCGCTTGATCTCTCGCCAGTCGTGTCGGTCATCCGTCCCACTGGGTTTCGAGAGTAAAGGAAGAGCGAGTGCTCTTGTGTACTGCGCACACACTTGGGCACTGTAAAATAACTCCTGCGTAGGCTGGCCTGGTTTCAATGAAACCGGCCACCGTCACCGAAATCGGTGTGGGGAGCTATTATACTTCTTGCAATGTAAACAAGGACATGTCTTAGGTACTTGGTGGAATGTGAAAGTAGAAAAAATTTATTAGTTAAAAGAACAAGGCATGATTAGATTTGATATCCACTGAATAAATATATAAGTGCAAGGTTTAAATGGTACAGAAAATTTTAAAACGAAGAAATAAGGTTACACATAGTTAAAAAAGGAAGTGAAAGAATCAGTTTCTAGAAAAAGAGGCGAAAGGAGCAAATGATTAGAACAAAAATTGTTTGAAGATTTTAGACGATAAGCAAAATATAGTAATTATTGTTTACTACATTTTGCTGAAAACGCAAAATGTTCAGTTACTTTTGTTCTTGTGTGTACACTCACGTACTTTAGGTGTAACACTTTTGAAATTTATTGTCATAGTAAGAGGGTATCGAATTTTTTTCTGGGCTTATCGGCTATTGCACAATGTACAAGGGTCTATTCCACCCTCTTTACATTATATTAGGTCTTTACCTATGAAATTGCCGTTTTGTATGAAAAAATTTAAACGAATTTTTTTCATGTATTTTTTATTTGTATTAATCGAAGTAATCACCCATGCAATCAATGCATCTTTGCCAACGCAGTGGCAGTTTATTGATACCCTTCTTAAAGAAATCAGCTGGACGGGAGGAAATAAATTCTTCAAAGGCATTTTGTACCGCCTCTCGGGTATTTAATTTTTTTCCCGCCAAGTAGTTATCCAAATTCTGGAAAAAGTAGTAGTCTGTAGGCGCAAGGTCTGGTGACTAGGGCGGATGACGGAGTTTCCAACCCCAGTTCTTGCAACTTGGAGACCGTCTGCTGTGCAGTATGAGGTCGCGCGTTGTCGTGCAGGAGTAGCGGAGACGAGCGATTGACCAATGCTGGTTGGAGATGTGCCAGCTTCTCCATCATTGTGTTCAGTTCTTCACAGTACACATCTGCAGTAATGCTCACCCCGTTTGGTAAGAAGCTGTGATGAATCACACCGGCGCTAGACCACTAAACAGTGACCATCACTTTTCTAGGGGTAAGTTTTCGTTTAGGGCATTGATTAGGTGCTGAACCAGGATCCAACCAACTTGCTGAGCGCTTGCGGTTATCAAACAGAATCCATTTTTCATCGCAGGTAACAATGCGGTTTAAAATTCTTTCATTTGTGAGTCTGTTGAGCAGTGCAAGGCACGTCTCGACGCGTACTTCGCGCTGGCGATCATTGAGTTCGTGGGGCACCCATTTGTCAAGCTTTTTTACCTTGCCAATTTGACACAAATGGACCTATATTGTTTTGACGCTAATGTCGAAAGCTGCTGCTCATTCAGCCGTAGATTGTGTATCATCAGCTTCCACAATCGCCTTTAATTCGTCATTGTCGACCAAAGTCTTCGGACGACCGCGAGGTTCATTTTTCAGGTCGAAATTTCCAGAACGGAAGCGAGCAAACCAATAACAGGTAGTGCGTTGGTTTGTAGTGTTAGCTCCGTAAACGTCGTTGATGTTGCGTGCCGCTTGTGCCGCGTTGCTGCCACGACGGTACTCATATTCCATAATTACTCGAATTTTTAACGTATCCATGATGACGAAAAAGATTGAAATGCGATGAAAATGTAACACTAATCAATAAACAAATGACTACTTTTGGAAAAAGAATTCCATGTTTTTAAAATAAAATTAATTTGAAATGAGAATTCTTAGCCAAACAAAAATTATTTTGATTTGAAATGACCAGTAGGTACTGCAGAACGGCAATTTCATAGGTAAAGTCCTATTATTATGAAAATCAGTCTATGGTAATTGTTTTTGTCTGTGCTCATTACATTATAATAGTACATTTTGACGTAAGTAGTATATGGTATGGTAACCATATTATAGATAAATTTATAGTGCTCATTGTCATGTCACTATAATAATTATTAAAAAATAAAATTATCTACATACAGTCACAAAATTTTAATGAATAACTAATAATAATTAGGGACTAACCTAAATTAGACTTGGTTTCTACGATATCTCTAAACTATTTACGTGAAAAAGACTTGCACCTTTTTAATTTAATGGTTTTTGTGGGATATTATTTCCTTTTGTACATAGGTTAGGTCTATTTTGGTTAATCACGTGGTACATATTGTAAAACAAAGTCCTCCGTCGTTTTTGTCTGTTTGCGATAAACTCAAAAATTTACGGTTCTTCAAACATTATCTTTCCTTTGCCTGCGCCATATATCTTCTAATACAGAACAAATTTAATACAATTTTCCAAATTTTACCAACAGGTAAATATTTGAGTGTAAAAAGCCTTAAGGTTTAGCAGTCGTAGCCCCAAGCGATAACACTGTCAAAATACACCACGCTCAAATATGCAGCAACGCGATGCCGGCGCGCTGCTGCATAAGATTAGAGTTTTCCGGTGGAAAATGCCGGTATGATCGTGTTCGTAAATGCATGCATCACTTCAAGGACTAGTGTTCGGTTAAAATACTTTTATGAAAACTAGCTGTTGCACGAGGCTCCGCCCGAGCAAATATAGTATCCCTCGTGAACACTGTATTTTTTTTGGGATAAAAAATAGCCTATATTTTAATCCAGAGCCTAAACTACTACCATACCAAATTTCATCAAAATCCGTTCAGTAGTTTTATCGTGAAAGAGTAACAAACATCCATCCATCCATCCATCCTCACAAACTTTCACATTTATAATATTTGTAGGATAAAGATCCTTGAGTAGGTATAAGGTACTATGGGGGAACTCTGGCGAGTTCAAAAGCTACATAGTAAAAGTATGATGATATTTGTTTCCTTAGAATCTTTCTTAGAAAATTCCTTAGAAGGTATGTGACACAAGCAGCACTTACGTCAGGATAATGTTAATATCATACCCAAAAGACATACCATAACTCAGGCATGTTACTCGGGAGTGTAACGTGGGACATGTAACACGGGAACCGTAACTCTGTCACTAAGCAGTATTTCATTAAATTTACCCCCCGGCTTAGTCCTAAACAAACATCCATACACACAGCCACACACAGTCTAGGGATTTCGTTTCAATGTCGTCACCCTACTCACTCGTTGCGAGAATATTAATTACTTGCTTAATGATCGATTCGGAGACGATTTCTTCTCGATTAGGTATAATATTTTAAGAATAGAAACATTTATCTGAAATTTGAAAATGGATTGATGGAAAGGTTTCAGTGATTGTGTGGTTGTTATTTTAACAACAATATAAATGAAGTCCAAACCTATATATTTTGCAATTTAGCATGGTCGGATTAAGAAACAGCAAATAATAACCGTAATCAGTTGCTAAATTAAAAAGTACAGGACCAAAAAATACTGAAAAAAACGTCAATATTTTTTTGCTCTAATTGAAAAACGAAAATTGCTGTTCAAATTCTTATGTTATGAGTGACTTTTTTCCTTAGAATCATATACATAAACCCAGTAGTTAAGTAATTAATAAAATCAATTTTGTATTAAACTCCATTTTCAACTGTGGTTGTGACCAGTGACGTCATTTGTGAATTTTTTTGTATAGGGCTTTTTAACTTCTCCAACGATCTCACTTTTGTGATGTCTGTATTTAATCTAGGGTTGTTCGTAGATATGTCATTGCAAGGACAATATTCCTCTGCTTATTATGTTCTTTTCGAAAAGCCAATAAAAAACTATGCATATTGCATATTATATCACAGATAGTAAACGATGACAAAAACAAAGCTACCAATGCATCAAATGTAAAGGATATTGTAACAGCACGCGTTGTTCAGCAACACGAGCTACACTGTTCACGGTTCCACACGATTAAACATATGTACAGTGGCGGAGTACATTTAGACCTTATTACTATGGTCATAAGGTTCAAAAGTCAAGTCAAAAGTTATAATTGCCTACATGCGAGTCTTCCGAACATCCACAACGATATAAAAATGGATAGAGCATTAAACTTGTTTCTAAAAGTTTTACTGTTTCAGTTTACGTCAATTTTACTTAGTTTTGTTGGAATAGTAGGTAAATCAATTATGTTGACTGTCAGAAAAAATGCCCAAACTCAACTTTGATAGAACCTTCCCTGTCTAGTCGATTCGGTTATATGAACAAAAAACATTTTTCAGGTTTTGAAATCTATCCATCCATCACCATCCTTTTCATCATGTAATGGATGGATGGGGTACAGGAAAATTACGATGTAATTATTATTATTTTCTACGTTGTGTTATGATAATACCTATTCTGATTTCGTACCTATTTGATTAGGTATACAAAGGCAAAAACGAGGCGTCGCGCGTCGGTCAGGAGTCTATTACGGACGGACAGGCTTCATTTTTCTCCTTTTTTAATTAGAGGCAAGCGAAAAATATTAATGAAAATATTTAATCCACACTCATTACTCCTGTTATTAAAACTAACGTAGTTAGTTTTTTCAACACACTCGAGTAACTCCACATAAAAATTAATAATACAGAGCGTTGGCTAGAATTTCGGGCGCTACAAGAGTCTCGACCCCGCCATTGACACGAATTGCTGCTGACTTTTCCCCACAGAACTACACAACTTCATGCTAACCGTAAATCCCCGGCTGCGGAAAATTTTGACAGTAATGTGTTACGGTAATTTGTAATGACATTGGTTTATTTACGGCCCGTTTCAATTACCTATCTAGTATCTATATATAACTATTTGTTAAAAAAGTCGTCATTCAATCATTTGAAGGTTTCTTGCGATACAAATTTGACGTTTCTACCAAATAGTTATTGGTGGATAGGTTATTGTAACGGGCCATTAGACTTCAGAGAACTAACATGCAGATTTAACTTAGCTCGATGAAGGGTAAAATTAAAGGAAATAAGTATGTAGTAACAAATATCTTACCTAAGTCTTGTCTACCTGGTCAATTTTTCTATTGCCTTTTCAATTTGACCCATCACGCTTACTAACAAAATTTACCCTGTATTCGACCTTATACTACTACTTTATATTATTATATAGACTTATACTATTACTAACCTCAAATAGAGGTTATTTTCGATACCATTTAAAATTCAGAAAAGGGTATTTAATTTTTATGAAAACGCTTCTGCGAAACCGTGTTTCATCGCTATAAAAGAAAATAATATTGTGCGGGACATAACAATAAAAAAATACATTTTTCATAAATGCTTTACTTAAATCAGTCTTTAATATTAATTGGATCTCTCTTGTATTATTTTGCAAAAACCACATTTCAATATCAAAGAGATTTTGCCATTTATATTATTTTTCCAATAAGAAATACATAACTTACCTACTTTAAAAATTGAGGATGATTTATTTAAAACTCACTAGTTTTAAATAAATCATCCTCAATTTTTAAAGAAGCTGCTTCGCACAGGTCACTACTCCGTACATATATCTATATAAATACCTATTATATTTAACAAAAATTATATATTCCATCGCCTTATAGTTTATGTGGGATGCGGTTGAATTTTAATAGTAAATATTTTTTTCAAACACTCAAATCTTTCCTCTTTATAATATAAGATATAGAAGTGTGAAGCGTCTTGTAAAAAATTATCAAGCGTTCTAGATTGTATAATCACGTAAAAAGATGCTACTCTTACTTCTTAGCCTCTTTCTAAAAATAACTTCGGATATTGATTCATTATCAAAACTCATTTGTCTTTCACTTTCACTAATTTCTGCATCGGATTCTTTTAGGGCACCCATATATGGTCCCGTTTACCTTCAGTTCGGCCTGAACGGATGCAAAGTCGTATCGTCTGTGTGCAATTTCGGGATCGCATCAGTCGGCCGGATGGACTGAAGCGATTCGTTCCAGTGTTGCCAACTCTGTTTTTGCGAAACTACTAAACTCGCGCCGATTTCTACTAAAAACTATTGAGGAATACTTAAAACTATCAACAAAAGCTACTAAACTTAGGAATCCATAGAGCCTCCAAAAAACCACTGCATTTTAGTTTTGCTATACTAAATTTTTATTATATATTGAGTTTTACTATAAATTTTACCGTTTAATTAAAATATACTAGGACATATTACGTATATAGTAATTAAACGGGTAGTTTTAAGCAAAATACATACGAATGCTACGATGTATTGTTATGATAAGATGTCCATATTTTTTTGTATTTTTTTTTGTGCCTAACCTAGTCCTTTTTGCATATGATTCCTGTCTGGCTATTTCCTACTAAAACACTACTGGCAACTAAATTCTTACTAAGGAGGGAATAAAATACTTGATTTAATAGTAAAACTTTGTAAAATAACTAAGTTAGCGACATTAATTCTGGACTGAACGGACCAAATTTGTGTGACAAATCGCTTCAGTGCTCGCCAGAGCCGCGGTCGTGCGGGCGTGTATCGTGTACAAGCGTAGTGAGTTTACAATTAATAGACACGAACACGAAATAGCTCGCGGCAAACCAGAACGAACTGATGATATTTTTCCGTGTATGTGCTTAATTCCGTTCAGGCCGAACTGACGTCAGTTCTAACTGAAACGATCGGCCTCTCGTCTGTGGGGGCCTTTGTAGCGTCTATATTGCGTCAATAATAATTATAGTGTAAATTGTAATCTAGATTCCATTATTACAATTGATGGCAAAAGAAAGTGACCACATGTTTGAATGCGATGTGCCTCTTCGCAATATAATACAATTCACCAAGCATTCATGCCATAATTATGTTCTAAATATCTACAGGCTGTATTTACACTGCAAAATTTGTAATTTATTTGTTTTGTATTTTTTTTTAACTTATGTAAGTGTTTTTTACTAATTCGAGGTGGCTGATTTCAAATCTGTGCTCTTTCTTCTTAACTGCTCGTTTTTGAGTTATTTACAATGCTCAGAATACTAAAAATCAAAATTTTCAAAATTGTTTGAAGTACTTTTGTGTCGTGTCGAGTCTCGTGAAAACGCCCTATATATAAGTCGTACTGGTAGGTGACGTCACACGCTAGTAATGTTGTTACGAAGTGTATGGCCATATGCACAAAATTTCTGATATCTCGTAATTTTGCGCGTTTATGTTGATACATACCATAGTAAATCTTTTTGTATTTGATGTAAGTAAACAAATTATGTAGGTTTTATACACTAATATTTTAAAGAAATATTTCAATTTTTTTGTGACTTTGAAATGCATATAATTACAAAATTACACATAAAATCCTCCTTACTTTTATCAAGTTGTAATACCTAATTATTTCTTAATTTATATTAAAAAAAAAAAAAAAAATTTACATGTAGGAAAATACCTAATTGTGTATTCATAGAAAAAATTTTACCTGGGCCATTATTACGAACCTATTGACACGCCATTCATTAAATTCAGATCAGTAGTTTAGGCCCTACATATTATATTACGCCAAAATCATTGCCCTACTTTTTGGCTTCGACGTTGTCGGCTAAAATAGTGACTCGTCAGAGTAGCTTTACCTTATATGTGACACCTCTAACCGAACTACATATAGAGATGTCACACAGAGGTGTGTATAATAGCCCGAATTCCAGCAATAACTTTATCATAAACTAAATAAGACTCAAGTAGCCACTTGAGTCTTATTTAGTTTCATACATTGAAGGAGTATTTCCTTTAGTACTTGGCTTAGGGAAACGTATTCTAGCGATATCATAAATTAAAAACTTAATATTGATAAATAAAGTTGATTTAAAAATATGTATTTTTGTTTTTTAATTTCTACTTATGAAAACACCTCGAAGTAACTTCCGGCAAGGATGTGACGACACAAACACACTAAGCACATATTATGTAGCAGTGAAACGGACCGTTTCTGTAAATAAATAGTTCATGACATCTTAAAAAGTTATTTATGTCAAAACGTCAAACGGAACGTCACACCGCCATTTTACTCCTACAGACTATAGTACAGATTACAAATAGTACTAGTATGACGTCACAGCACAGATAATCTATTAACCAACATGGCGAATAGTGTTTTCGGCGGTTTTTAAACAGCGTATTTTTAATTTTTTTTTTGTAGGTTTGTAGGTTTGAATATAATGTATTCTTTTTTTGTGTGTAATGAAACAATAATGAAGCGTTTATATGAACATAAATAAAACAAGGTCAAGTAGCCTATTATATTAGTAGGTAACCTACATCCCTTTATGTAATCTATCTCATTTCGAACCTCATCACCTACATCACTATTCTTTTCATTATCTTTATTCGGGGTTTGTAGCCAATAAACGTTGGACGAAGTAAAGAGCCAAGGTCGCAATAAAGATTTATCTCGTCGCTGTGACGCGACAGGTGACCTAAAGGTGAGATGAGATCAGCGATCGTCAAATATTCGTCACCATTTCTATGACGATACTCTATTATTACCATCTACCATTTTTATTTATTTTTTATTTTTTAATATGTGCCGCGACATATTGCCAAATGTACGAATGGTCAAATAATTTATCAAAGTTTTTAACAATGGTGTTAATGCCAGCCTCAAGTTCTACCATAGTGCATCAAAGACTACGTTTTAGAGTTTCGTAGTAACTACAAGGAACCCTTGTAGTTTCACTCTGTGTGGTGTTTTAGTAGAACGATAAAATAATTTAAAATAAATGAAAAAAAAAAATGAAAGAAAAAGAAATAAGAATCACAAAAATATTTATCTTACCAGGATTCGAACCCACCACATTCCGAATTTCCGAACAATGCAAAAATTATGTAATGTAGGTACGCATACCAAGCTGCCAATCAGGCTGACAGTAAGAGAGTCGAAATTATTGATATATATCTGTACGACGAAATAAAAAAACGTAGATTACTTAAAAAAGTTTCTAAGGGATAAGACCTAGCTAATTCGATTTTTCTCCTCCAAAACTCCCTGCATAGTAAATTTCATGGTAATACTTGTAGCCGTTATCGAGATACCGATAAATATACAAATTTTTGTATAGTTTGAGTCTATAATCTATATGCAATAGACTTTATTTTTTGGTATCATATACTTATTATAATGCTCTTGGTTAGGTTATTAATTTAAGAAAATATGGAACAGAGGTTTACGTTTCACAGACATATTATCCTATATATATATATATATATATATATATATATATATATATATATATATATATATATATATATACTAATAATGAAAGCTCTCCAATGAATAATATGCCTTATATAAGAAATAAGGGTCTAAGTTCTAACCAAAGCAGGTTATGTACTAGGAAGTAGGAATTGGATGATAATTTTCATAAATAATATTATACCTAGTCACTGTCATTATGCTGAGAATTTCAGTTAAACGGATTCAAATCCATCCGTATCCACCAAATAACAATTTGAGTATCAAATTCCGATTACGGGTAATGGTTTTATAATAGATGAAGATAACAAGAAGGTATTTTTCCTCAAAGTAAATAATTTGTGATAATACTTACAGTGTTTTTAAAATTGATATAGATTTTAGTTGATAAGGATTCCCATTTGTCACTTTCGTTATCATATAAGAAAACGCGAAAAACAATACATCTGACATCTGCAAAATGTTAGAGCGGATTAAAAGTATGTAACAAAAAATCAAATATGGCCGAAATGTGATTGTGAGTCTACTACATAATGACAAAATGTTACGTTTAGTGGAATAAAAACCGGCCAAATGCGAGTAGAACTCGTAGGGTTCCGTAGCATCACACCAATATTCCACACGTTTACTTATTATGTACTTATTATTGTACAAAGTTTTCCATGTAAGCGCATTTTACAAGTTAGACATATATAACTCCTGACAGTGGCGTGCACAGGATTATGACACTAGGTATGCGGCGAAGTACTCGGTCACAAAAACTTTTTCGTTTATAGATTTTTAGCATAGCTACAGCCAAGCGACGGATCTCTAAGTCGAAACCATGCCAACAGAGCAAGTCTTAGATGTACTACTATTCATGTACATCTTCTACGGCAACGCAGACAAAACAGCGATCGATCGTCGCGGCGGAAGAAATTCTAATAAGTAAAATAATAAGCATATTTTAAAATATTATAACTACTCACCAGTCAGCTTCAATTTTCACATATTCAAGGTTCCGGTTACTTGAGATTACTATATGCCGATGTAAATTACTAAATAATATGCAAGGAAAACAATATAATTTAATTGTGTGTACACAACCACACAGCCTACGTTTCATAACTTTTAACATAAAATTTTCGAGTTACTCTATTTTTTTGCTGGTTTAATTGTTGTAACTCGGGTACACACCTACCTTTAGACAGAATTTGAATCTTTTCACTGAATGACAATTGTGAGAACTTGTTATTTTTAATTTTTAATAAACACACATTTTCAAAACCTCACAGTCAAATAACATTTAAAAAAAAATCGACTAACTCACTAGTAAAAGCAAATCACTACAATTATTATAGAAAATCAGTAATAAACTGTTAAATGTACACACTTTCAAATGTTAAAATGAAAAATCTTTTAAGAAAACTATAAATAAACTGGAGCGATTAAATTGTAAACAATGCTTATCACATGAAATATGCAATATGGCCCCCGCGAAACACAAAATGTTTCTTCTATTTAAACAAATAAAACCTTACTAACCAAAAATGCTTAATGTGCATACGTGATTTATTAGATTTCCGACTATTCTTTTTACTCGGATTATAGGCAACGAATAATTTCCGACAAGCCAGTTTGGCGGTTTTCGGAAGCGATCGGATAGCCGAACCGAAGTCGAAAGCCATCGCCTGCCGCTGGAGTTCCCGCTAATATAATCATGTCGATATTCATGGGTATGTGCGTTTGCGAAGTATGAAAATTACACATACATGCGATGATTTGTCCTGCACAAAGCAACCGCATGAGTTGCTATTTATAAAATATTAGGCGTTTTTAAGTTATTATATTTTTTTAATTAATTTATTTACTATTAATTAATTATTAAAGTCATCTAAAACGTACGAACGTTTTATTTAAATATCTATGAATGACAATGAGCCAGCGGTTTAACTTTTTAGGGGGGGTTTACCTATTTTAACAAAAAATGCGCTTTAAAGTTGAATATGTTGCAAACGGAAACCTAAATAAAAAATCGTCTTAGCAACCTCTCAATATTTTTAAAAGTTCTATCTAATGATAGCCCACATTATGAGGTAAGCCCGAGAAAAGAAAATCATGCCCACTTTAAGTATAGAATTTTTTTTTTAATTATAGGAGGTAAAAAGATAATACACACAAAAAAAAACATTATTTTATTTTAGCACTTTGTCGTAGTGATAAATACACATTATATTCATACAAAGTTTCATCATTCTAGCACTAACCGTTTGGACGGTAAGCCGAAGACGGACGGACGGACATGACGAAACCATGAGGGTTCCGAGATGTAAACTATGGAACCCTAAAAATAGATTCTAGATGAGGCTTATCTACTGATAATTTCAATATCCAAATTTTTGCTGCCTGTTACAAGTTATAAATAATTAAAATAATCTGCATTTTCCATCTTTAAGCACTGATATATAAAAACTTTTGAAATTGGCGATTTCAAATTCTTTGTCGCGTCTGTATTACAGCTTTATATTCGAAACAGGCTTGTTTCGAGTATTTATATGAACTACTCGAACCAAAAAAATACAGACATAATATATTTATAATATCAAATATCTCTGAAAATCAGCGTTCACGACATAATATGGTGAATGGGAAATAATTTGGTAGATGTTTAAATTTGTGTTCTTTTCGTCAAGTTGTGTAGTTTTACGTGTGTTTTATTTTACAGAAATATATTCTTTTATTTCTTTCGAATACTCTCGTAACTGACACAAAGACCATCTAGTAGGTAGCTGAATGGATTTTCTTTTATTGAGCAGATTAACTACACAAAGTACGTAATATCCCAACTCAGTAATTTGGATACTTTATTTCCAATTACACGCAGACTTAACTATTTATACTTGTACTTCATACATTAAGGTCAACGATCCGATACATTCTCGATCGCATACATTAAAGTAGTAATATGTAAGACTTACAATTAATTAATAACTGTTCACATTTTGTGAGTCTCAGAAGTAAATGTTTGAAAAATCTCCTTACGGGAGACCACCAATAACGTTTTGCAAAGTGTTATATCAGCTGTGTTCAGTCAATGAACTGAGTGTCTAAGAGAATCCAATCTAATTATATTATATATTTAATTTTTTTTTTTGGAATTTCACATTTATTTTTCTGCCTAAATTGATTGTATTGATATAAAAACAATTTTGAAATCAGCAGTGACCTCATCATAGCAGATGTTATTCCTTGTATGAATTCATTTTACCTACTAGAAAATTCTAGAATACTCACACTTTCAATCATTTGCTGTTTCTCCTGTAGCTGGTTCTCCTGGCGGCGCAGCGTGGCTCGCTGCTTCTCAGCCGTGCTGCTCAACCTCGACAGCACCTCTTGGTCGTGTTCCCTGGCCGGTGAAGGTGGAGCGCTTGTACCTAACAAAAGAAAAATGGCTTTAACACGCAAAAAAAAACATTCATAAATTCAGCTCTCGTTCTTGTCAAGGAACGAAAACATAAAACAAAAAAGCCCACGGTAAGAGGCGAAACTAAGAAAGGTTAGAAAAAAGAAATTGGATTTTTATCAGATTCTCGCCGAAACTCCCTAGCATATTTTTTTTTAATGTCAGAGTTTTTTCGGGTTTCTTTTTTATATCTATCCTATTGATATTTTGGAGTGAACGTTGTGTAAGTAATGTGTACTAAATAAATACTAAGATAAATATTTTATTTCAGTACCTACATAATTTTTAGCTTTTTCTATTTGAAAATAAATATTTATCTATTGCTCTTGTGTAACTTTCTGAAACTTCTTTGAGAATGAAAAAGATATCTCAAAAATAAGGCCTTATGACCTTTAGGCTCGTGACTTATATTTCGCCCGGGGACCGAGAGCAACTCAATCCACAAAAAAAAAACTCACGTCGCTAATATCTTTCGGGAGTCGTCCATTTTTCATATATTGTCTGTCCCCTTCCATAGCAGAGAGAGAGACATTGACAAGATGGTCGTACTGTAGACAGTGTGTTGAGTGGAGTTTTTTTTGTATGGTATCGAATTAGTTACAATTGTTTGTTGCCACATGCGAATTGTAGTATATATAATAACTGCTTCACGGCGAGTAGGGACAAAAACTCACACTCAGCACACTGACTACAGTACGACTACCATGTCAACGTCTCTCTCTCTTCTATGGAAGTGACAGACGATGTATGAAAAACGACGATTCCCGAAAGACATTCAAAGCGACGTGTTTTTTTGGAGCCACTTCCATGTAATATATTTGGATTGAGTCGCTTCTTCTTCACGGCGAGTAGGAACAAAGACTCGCACCCAGCACACTGTACCTACTACAATTATCGTGGGAAAAAGACGTGGGGAAACATTTGTCAGAACGTGATACGACCATACGAGATCAAGAAAATGATGCATTAATGAATATACAACTCTCAAATACAACGCAATGATGATGTCAATTCTGATGAATTGACATCATGTGTGACGAAATGGCAATTCCCAATAATATTGAAGATATAATATTTCCTTGGATTTTTTTACCCGACTGCGTTAACTTATTTCCATACGTTTTTACCTAATTTTCTAGGGTTCTGTACCTAAACCGGACCCTATTACTGAGACTTCGCTGTCTGTCTGTCTATCCGCCCGTCTGTCACCGGGCTGTATCTCTTTTACCATGATAGATAGGCAGTTGAAACTTTAACAGACGATGTAGTATTTATGTTGCCGCTATAACAACAAATATATTATACTAATAACAGAATAAAATAAATATTAGACAAAAAAATGTAAGGGAGGGATTTATGGCCGTTTTGTACGGAAACCTTTGTGTGCGCGAGTCACACTCGCACTTGGCCGGTTTTTATTTTTGTATTTTTTTAAAGAAACATATTTATACATATTTTCAAGTCTGGTCATATTAGTGTCAAAAAGAATTGGTATGGTCTCATTGTGGTAACACACACTCACTACAGTTCAGTGTGGAAATTGTGCTTCGCACGGCGAGTGTGACATAAACTCGCACTCAGCACACTGTTGTCTATTTGAGAATACAAACTAAAATTAATATATGTAGCTTGAATCGTCCCATACAAAGTTAAATCTACAGATGATCTTTAAGTTCTAACGAATTCCTGCCAAATAGTGCACTGAACTAGGAATACGTAAGCGAGTTTCATTACTCACAAGTGGGATAGTGACTATGCAGTTTCATTTATTTAATATTAACTAGTGATGTCACAGTCTGAAAACTATATCCAATCACTTATGAATTCAAACAGAATACAATCCAAACCTCGTTACAAACTGATAAACAATGAATAAGAACTATTTGGAATTTATTGTACCTATCTAGTAATTTTACTAACATTTTGTGAGGTTATAATATTATGCTTATCAATTATATTTGCTTTATCCATTAGGTACCCAAACAGTAAGCTCCATTGCATACTGTCATAAGAAATAGGGCTTACGCCATCACTCACTCCTGCAAAAAAACATTTTCCGCAAGGAGCTTAAAGGGCGGATATAACTTTGGGGATTATACATTTTACCTTACTCAATCTTGTATGAATTAGGAGCTAAGCTACAGGCGTAGACCGACGGTAGGCGTTAGAATTATTAAATTATAAACAACTAGACTAGATTTGCCCGCGACTTCGTACGAGCAAAAGGTAATCTCGCGGGAACCGTGCATTTTTCTGCGATAAAAAGAAGCCTTCTTTCCCCGTGTTCTACTTTATATATGTGACAAATTTCATCAAAATCGACCTAGTAGTTTTGGATCCTATTCAACGCAAACAAACAAACTTACAAATTATTAGAGGTCATTAATCCAGTCGAGCCACTGAAGCAGATTAAATCAACCATTGTTTCATTATTAAGCACCTCTTAAATCTAGACTGAGTTAAAGTAGTCCATTGAAAAGCCGCTATAATGAATACCAATTATGTGATAAAATGTATCATGCCGGAGAAAGGCCGGGCTGAAGTACGTAGCCCAAGCTGGTGTAATACTTATCGACCTTATAACTGTAGCAATAAGGTTTAAAAGTGGTACACCAGCTTGTCGGCGACCGTGCATCGGTTGAATAATGTTACGTAAGCCGCTCGTTAGCGGACCGATACATCTCTCCAACCTCTTCATATGAGAGTGTTAAATTTTGTGTGTTTTCTAACCAACGATATCCGTAGGCAAAAAAACGTATAGAGATTTTGACGCAATGCAAAATAGTCACTACTCATTACAAATAAAATGTTAAAGGTAAAAACAATCTAGCAAAGCAGCAAGCATTTTTATGCTGTTGTATGTGTAAACAGAATATTGATTTAATAAACAAAATTAAACATTTTTAGTAACCCCCGAATTGTCAAGCAGTGTACGAGCGAAATGATGAATTATAGCTAAGAACACTCTCAATCATGCCAGCTTTCAAACAAAAAAACTAGATCCAAATCGGTAGATCCCTTTGAGAGCTACGATATATGTCGTATATACGTCTGCTTTCGTCGGGGGTTAAAAAGATTGACAAGAGTACAAAGCCTAATTTATCTTCCACACGTTGAGGAAAAACTTGCCACCAGTGCCCCAGTAGTTGTGACGTCATGGGTCGATGATAATGACCTCCTCATTTATGACTACTTTCGGACAGAGCCAACGTTAACTTTTGGTTTTGTATTTAATGTATTGTAACCGAATCATAAAAGAATTGAGACACATTCCCGTCTGTGCTTTATTATACTCAGGGTCGATAAACGTTGGGTAATAAACGTCTTTGTGACAGAATACAGAACACAGATAGATCATTTATACATTCTGGTTGCGCTACAAGAAAAATAAATGTGTGCACTTTAATTAGCGCAAAGAATTCGAGGCAGCAGTCGTATAGATTCTTGAGACTGCTGGGGCAATTGACTGTGAGCACTGGCGCTTTTATATTTTGCTACGTACCGTGGATACAAAGCTGAAGTAAATATAATAATAGGAGTCGTGTGTTGGACTGTTCGTCATCATTATCATCGATTATTGAGGGCCCAGCTGCTGGAGCGCGGCTCTCATATTAGTAGGCTGTAATCAACTTGACAAGTTACTGTACTGGTACAAGGTACTGTTCAAGAGTGTAATGTACTTGACAACTTACAACAATGGTATTGTAAAGTGAGTCATTTTATTGGTAAAATAACATTCAAATGAACTATATAATTTCAAATCGTTGTGTAAGGTATTTGCACCAAAATCTACCAGGAAATCATTCAGTGACTTATTGTTATAAATATAATACAGATACATTCTACAGTATTCTCCACAAACCATGGTATAATCATTTTGTACTTTAGCTATATTATATGACTATATTCTACAATTTCTCTCTAGAAACTTTCGGTGATATCCTTGTGGAGACCGACCATATGAATCAAAGTATTGTCCAATACGTTGTTTATCAATATGTATGGAAATCCAATGGGAACCTGGTTTATTATCAGTGTCCAAATTGCTCATGATATAGCATGGAACTGGAACACGTATCGGTAATCGGTTTGCTGCGTAAACATTATTTTCAATGTTTGCATCAATTTTCTTCAAACATTTCTGTATGTCTAAAGTATCCATGAATACTGTTTAGGTATGGGGATCTTATCGCTCTAGCGATTGAGTATTAATGTGCACCATCTTAACCAAACTTGATATAAATCTAATATTTAAAAATGCAAATTGCAAGAATATTTAAAATTGATATCAATATATATGAGGGACAAAAATAAACGTTTTTTTGTAGTAAATTTTTTACCCGAGTGTCAGGAAGGGTTGTTTTTCGCGCGTGTCTTGTATGTATGTAAATTCCTTTATTCCCGCGTATCTTCCAAACGGCTGGATGGATTTTGACAATTAAGGTATCGTTAGATTTGTCTCAATAACCCAAGTGTCCATAGATAGCTTTTTTTTTAAATTACAAAATGGCGGATTTTGGCGCCAAATTAGTTCAATTTTTTTTCTTATTCAATTTTTAACTTATTGACATTTGTATCAAAATAAAGGCAATTAAATGGAGATTTCAAAAATATACATATGTCATGTATTTAAATTTAATCAGGAATAATTACAATCATTTTAATGAAATCTATCGAATAAATTTGTAATCAATGGATTCAAATAGTAGTATTTAGCTTTAAATATATAAAAATGTTGGACCCTATTGCGCATTTATGTTATACCCGGTATAGTTAATCATATTTTGTATTTACGACAGTCACCAAATCAGTTTAAATTTTTTTATTCCGCTACTCACTGCTAGATGGCGTTGTACGCGTTTAAAACGCGCAATCACATGTTCAATCAATATCAATGACCATAGTGTTGCCTAAAGTATGTTTACTTTGAGAAAATAATTCCGCTACTCACTGCTAGATGGCGCTGTATGTTGTTTAAAACGCGCTATCACATGTTCAAATTTCAATCAATATGTATGACCATAGTGTCGCCTATAGTATTAACTTTGGGAAAATAAATCGACTTGCTAAACTGAATAATATTCAGATCCTAATATAAATTTATTAAAACGTAAAGCAGAAGCCTTTTCTTAGTTACTTTGGAGGAAAGAAAATAAATTGTCAGACTGATTCAATAGTGCTGTATACTACAGTATTAAGACGTATTATTCTGATATAACACAATAATTATAATTATCATAATATATTTTTTTAAACTTAAAGGCTGAATAAAGCCTTTTCTTGTTTAGTTTGGTTTAATTAAACCCAATTTATCTTTATACCCGACTGCGAAGAAGGGTATTGTTTATTTATTTAATTTTTACTTTTCAAAGCCACGTCATTGTTGTTGTTGATTTAGTGGATTATAGGTGGTCATTATTAGGTTACAGTACTAAAACCTAATTCAACCTCTATTTTAGTTTAACAGATTACACTATGGGTTGAAGATTATGTGAAGTGAAATAATTGTCATGGTGTTTGTTTAGCAAATGGGACCCATTTATTTTCGTACGATATACGATATAACATCCCCAACAATCTGTGGTTCCACTATATCACAATAAACAAACAGTTGTGATGGTAATCCCAGATGTAAGTTTGCAGGGCGTTTGCCAAACGTGTTTCCCACAAAACTTCTATTAGGTTCAAACCCTAATTGAATACCTAACTGAGGTGATAGTGTCAAGGATATAATTGAATCATCTGCAATTGTCACAGATACAAACTTAGATATTTCATCGTAACGAAAGGTAAATTTAATCAGATACCAAAACCCAACTATTAAATTAGGATAACCTTTCCACTTGACGAGCACCTGCTTTCTGCTACCAGAATATCGAGAAGTTATTATTTTATCTATTTTGTGGTCTGAAGTGGGGCTAGGTGAAGTAACTTTTTGTAATTCTCTTTCATAAAAAATTCCTTCTATATCTTCATTTTGTAAATCTTTTAAGGTGTACACAACCCAAGGCGATCTAGGGATTACAGTTGAAACAATTTTTGTTGAAAAAGTCAAAAGTTGAAAAAATTTCATGACTCCAGATAGATTCGTATCCCTTTTGGAAGATATGTTTGTATTTTGTGATTCTAACATGATCACCCACGTGAAACTTTGGTAATGAGATATCTCCTAATGACCTTTTATTTTCTCGAGCATACAAATTGTTCCAAACAGTCATAATATTACTAGAACTTACATCACATGGAGGTATTTTAATACTTGAATGAAAACTAACTATTTACAGGATTTATTATATGCATATAATAAATCCTGTAAAATATTTATATATCCGTATGTATTTTTATGTGTAAAGTAGCGCCACATTTTTGACTTGAGTGTTCTTTGAAACCTTTCTACAATACTAGCCTTAATATCAGGATTATATTTTGTCGTATAATAATTAATATTTTTACTCTTAAAATATTGACGAACATCTTTGGAAACAAACTCATATCAGACTGTATGTGAGTTGGAACTGTATGAGCTTCCTCAAAAATACTCTCAAAACATGTTTTGATTGTTAAAGAATTTTTATTTTTCATAGGTCTCGCATAAGCATACTAAATACATCAATAACACACAATATTTATAGTTATAAGTTATAACCATCATTATGACTGACTTGACGTGACTTTTTGAATTTCTAACCTCCTTACTGAAAAAGCAACACTACTCCTGTCAACAGGCATCTGTCAGTTGACTCCTATCAAAATTTGAACTTGCTGCGTCAGTTAGTTTGTGTTTTACAGCTATCTTTATCAGACTATCCAGTAACTTAAGGAAACAATAGAAAAAAGTGAATTTCGTGTGCTTATTAAGCATTATTTTTTGCGAAAAAAAACCATTACCGAGACCAAGGCTAAGCTTGATAAATACTATGGGGACTCTGCACCATCGATTTCAATGGTAAAAAAGTGGTTTACTGAATTTCGTTGTGGCCGTACAAGCACTGAAGTTGCCGAACGTCCTGGACGCCCAGTTGAGGTCTCTACACCCGAAACAATCGAAAAAATTCACGATATGGTGTTGGCCGACCGAAGATTGAAAGTGCAAGAGATTGTGGAAGCCATAGGCATCTCGCATGGCTCAGTGGTTTCAATTTTGAATGATCACTTGGGCATGAGAAAGCTTTCCGCAAGATGGGTGCCGTGTTTGCTCACAGTCGACCACAAACGCAATCGTGTAACAACTTCACAGGAAGGTTTGGCGTTGTTTAATCACAATATGGAGGAGTTTTTGCGCCGTTTTGTAACCGTGGACGAAACATGGATCCATCACAACACACCAGAGACCAAACAACAGTCAAAACAGTGGGTTTCTAAGGGTGAATCGGCGCCAAAGAAGGCCAAGGTGGGTTTGTCAGCCAATAAAGTTATGGCGACTGTTTTTTGGGATGCACGTGGGATAATCCACATTGACTATCTTCAAAAGGGAAGAACAATTAATGGGGAATATTATGCCAACTTATTGGACCGCTTCAATGAGGATTTGAAAAAAAACCGACCTCATTTGGCCAAGAAAAACGTTCTTTTTCACCAAGACAATGCAAGGGTGCACACATGTGCAGTTGCCATGGCAAAAATCCATAAATTGGGCTATGAATTGCTCCCACATCCACCCTATTCTCCAGATTTGGCTCCGAGTGACTACTTCTTGTTCCCAAACTTCTTGTAAAAAATGGCTCGGTGGAAAAAGATTTGACTCCAATGTTGAAGTCATCTCGCAAACAAAGGCCTATTTTGAGGACCTCGACAAATCATATTTTTTGGAAGGGATAAAAAAATTGGAGAAGCGTTGGACAAAGTGTATAGAGCTCAAGGGGGACTACGTTCAAAAATAAAATGATTTATTTATCAAAAAATCTGTGTTTTATTCCAAAAGTCACGGACTTATTGACCCGCCCTCGTATTAAGATCAGATACGATATATTTGTTTCGAGGAAACTATTTATAAACCGGTTTATGAAGTGTGTACGTTTCTTGTGATTGCAACCATTTCTTGACATAATTTTTATTCATTTTGCCTTCCATAGCTTTTGCAAGTTTGTCAATACTGCTGTAACCAGCAGATGCATCATAATAAATATTGTGAATTTCTAGTATGGGCTCCATTTTTCCCAAACAATTTCCTTTTCTATTTTTCTAATATACTTGTTTTCAGATGCAGATGTAGAATGTTCCTCGCCACCAGATATTTCACCAAAATCTTTCAACTGAAGTTGGTTAATATACTGACTCCGAAGAGGGATTACCAATATAAGTGAGTGGGACTTTTAGATCCTTCATTCCCATCCTATTGGATCACTTTTTTTCAATGGTTTTAATAAATCATTGACTAAATCTACAATATTGCTCCCATTTATTTTGTTATTATCCACTAGTACTGTACCATCATCATTCCAATGTACTTTGTTTTGATTTGTTAATAGGAAGTTTAATAATGACTCACCTTTATTAATGTAAGATTTAGGTATTAAACATAATATTTGTTGTTTTGAGTATATAAATTTATTTTTAACCGTGTCGCTTTCTTTGTGTCTATCTTCTTCATCATTCGATGTCTGATCAAGAATTGGATCTTTGTTGTTTGGGCCACTACTTTTATCATATTGTTCTTTTTTCTCAAGTGTTTCAGATAAATCCATATTTGAGGTTATTATTGGGAGTTGATAAGGCTGACGATCTTCTCCAGTGAAGTGCAAATACCTTTGTAATGTTTGTAAGTATAAAATCCATTTTTTTCTGTCGTCATCGTTACTTTTAATAATATTTTGCATTTCAGCATCTAATCGTGATTTAAGATTTTCGTGAGTCTCGTTTCTTTCGTTTATTTTATTAATCAAACTTGGTTCCACCAGTATCATTTTCTTAGCGTGTTCCATTTTAAACAAGACCACTAACTAATCCACTTAATATGGAACCTAAAATAATAGGTATAAATGCGCCACCTTTTTGAACAATTATATTTTTTCCAACTTTGGTTGTAGTTTTACGAACAAGCTTTCAGAGTAATGTTATATATTGTTTTAAAGATTTTTTATCCTTTTCTTTTAATGGGACTTTGCCTAGTAGCACATTATGAATACACTCACATATACAATTTATTTCATCTTCATCACATGATTTCAATAAAGCTTTTTGATACTTTGTTTTTAAAGTGTGCAATGCGACGAGCAGCTCTTTATGCGTCTTTAAGCTTCCCAGCATTATTTGTAAATGATAGAACTTTGTTGGTTCTTGTCGTATTTAAACCCTCTTTTCGGTACACAAACTGAACAGTTTTTGTCATTTGGGAATATATTTGTCTTAAAACGACACATGTCATTTGTATCTTGTTTGAGATCTATCATCAAATAACCATGTGCCTCTGTCGTTGCATCTTTGTAAGCTTCTTGAACAAATTTAACATTATCAGGTGAGACTTGACGAGCTAAATATCGAATTTGTGTTTTATCACGGGGGTTCTTAAAATAAATTATATAGCTCGAATTTAAAGAAATATCTCTTTGACCTTTTCCTTGATGAAACAGATTTTGAGTTATATAAAATACGCTTAAATTTCTGTGGCGACTTTGTTGTGACCTTTTGTAAACATATCTACAATGCGACCATCAGATTCTCTCATAAGATCATCTATTATGATCAAATTGGCTTCCTTACCATTGAACATGCTTAAGTCAGGTAATCCTTGAAAGTAGTTGACATTTTTAAAATTGTATAAAGGTTGCATCTCATCAAAACACCATGTTGTTTGGGAAAAATATGTGTTACATATTTATTTCACATTATTAATAAATTTCGTAACAAAATTTGATTTTCCACAACCACTAGGTCCTGCAACTACTGCAGTAAATGGATGAATAAAATTTTTCATTTTTCCTTACGTGTGGATAAGACGAGGTTCAAGAAAACAATAAGTTTTTTTTTATTTTAAAACTATTTTATTGGTTCTTAAACTAAATATAACAATAATAGAATATAGATAAAAAAAACAAAAGTAAATACATCTAAAACCATCTCAAACATTGTACAAACTTACACAACTATATATACTAAATTTTGTTAACAATGACTAGTATTAATAATTAATAATTGAACTTATTGAATAAATTATCATTTATCCTAATTTATAATGACCCCAAGCTAATGTATCAACATTATTAGGTAAATATGTCGGTTCGTATCGTTACATGACAAAGATATTTTATTTACACGTTGAGTAACCAGGTTATGTTTTATAGATCTAAATCTAAACATCGTTGAATATTTAATTGTTTTGTTAAAAAGACATGACTGTTGCATATTGAGAAAAGTAAGTGTCAATGTCATTTTTGACATTGACAGATGTCATGAAGTAAAGTCTATTTAGTTTTATTTTAGATAAGTAAAAGGCTATTCTCAGTGTAGACTTTAAATAAAAATTTATTGAGATGTCATTATCCAATTAAAACCATAGATGAAGTCAGGTCTAAATTGTCCAAAGCCTCTTATTTTTCACATTTAGATGCGTTTTCTGGGTTTTATAACATAAAAATTAACTAAAGAAAGTAGTGATCTATGTACATTTCAAACTCCCTTTGGCAGATACAAATTATTACCTTAAGATTATTAGATTTAAGATTACCTTTTGGAATAAACACGGCTACATAAATTTTCTATAAAACTATGATAGATCTTTTCGGAGACATTGAAGGTATAATAATTTGGTGTGATGACATTTTAATATACGGTGAAACAATTGAAATACACAATAAAAGGTTAGAGATGTTTTTGGTAAGGGCTAGGCAAGTTAATTTAAAATTAAATAAAGCCAAGTGCAAGTTTCTTCTAGAAGAAATAGCATATTTGGGCTATATTTTTAGTGAAGGTGTAAAAATTGACCCAGAGAAAGTGAAAGCCATAAAAGATATGCCCATACCTAAAAATATTAAAGATTTGCAGAGATTTCTAGGCATGATTAATTTTTTAGCATAGAAAATCTAGCAGAGAAAACTAATACCTTAAGAAATTTGTTAAAAAAAGATATATTATGGTTATGTGATGAAAATTGTCAAAAGTGCTTTGATTTGTTAAAAGAAGTCGTATCCAAAGCACCTGTGTTATTTTGTCGGTAGATTCATCAAAGAATGCACTGGGAGCGGTATTGATGCAAAACAAACGACCCATTGCATATAGTTGCAAGAACACTAACGTCCTGTCAACAAAACTATGCTCAGATTGAAAAGGAATTTTTTGCCATACAGTTTGGATGCAATAAATGTCACCAATATATTTATGGCAGTAAAATAACTGTTCATACTGATCACAAACCTTTAATATGCCTTTTTAAAAAACCTCTTCATGAAGTACCTGCTAGACTACAGAGAATGATGTTATCGTTGCAGGGTTACGACCTAGAAGTGGTTTATGTACCTGGTAAATATATGTATATAGCAGATACTTTGTCAAGAGCCTCACTTAGTGATACATATATACCTCAGTATGAACAAGACTTACAGTATCATGTTAATTAAATCTTTTCTTGTCTCTCAGTGAGTAAGCCATTTTTAAAATATATATTATTAGAAAGTAAAAATGATGAATCTTTAAATCTGCTCAAGTCTTATATTCAGAATGGTTGGCCAAAGAGCAAAAACAAAGTAAACTGTCTGGTAAAACCATATTGGAACATTCAAAATGAAATACATATAATGAACGACTTAATATTTAAAGGTAATAGGCTTATTGTTCCAAAGTCCTTGCAAAGACAGATTTTAGATAAAATACACTATGGTCATTTAGGTATTAATAAAACACTCAACATCGCTAGAGAAACAGTTTATTGGCCAAATATAAGCGCGGATATTAAAAACTTTATTTATCAATGTTCGATGTGTGCCAAATTCAGGCCAAACACACCCAATGAACCGTTGAAATGCCATGAGATATCTCATCTTCTGTGAGAGAAGGTAGGTATAGATTTATTATATTTTGATGGAGAAAATTTCCTTGTTTGCATAGATTACTATTACAAGTACATAGAGCTAGCTTTTTTGCATAAGAATTACACTGTCGATAATGTTGTTAAAAACCTCAAATCCTTCTTTGCTCGACATGGAATACCAAAAGCATTGGTGTCTGACAATGGTCCACCATTTAACTCCTGCAAATTCAAGTATTTTCTTGTTGATTGGGATGTGGAACACATTACTACCAGTCCTTAATGGTCCAGGTCTAATGGCCAGGCTGAAAGCGGAGTTAAAATTGTCAAAAACATATTAAGAAAATGCAAGGAAGGTGGCTCGGATATACATTTGGCGCTATTACACTACCGCAACGCTGCTAAGGGAGATTTTGCCAGTCCGGCCGCATTATTAATGTCTAGAAACTTGCGAGTAAATTTACAAATTCTAAACAGAAAACTTAAACCTAAGCTTGTAAAATTTTCGACGTTTGAAAAATGTCATATTGTCTATGACAGCAGAGACAAAATGTCTTTTTATTTTGACAGGAATGCGAAGTATACATCTTATGAGTTTCAGCCTGAAGACGACATTTACTTCAAAAAAAAATCCTAAATCCTTTTGGTCCCCGGGAATAATTAAAGAGAAATTAGGATGTGGTAGATCTTATTATGTTGTGGATCCAAATGGTGTTGTGTAGGGGACACATTAGACCTAGAAAAAAGAATTTAAAAGAAACAAATCCCCCACCTTCTTTTTATGGCAACGGCAGCACTGACAATATGCCTCCCATGCAGGAGAGTATAGATCCCATGAGTTCGGCACAACTCGGAAACGGTCCTGTTCAAAATTGCATTATCGATGATAACTGTGTTGGAGAGTCTATGGAGAGTCTATGGAGAGACTACGGAGAGTCTAGAAAATACCGCTTACGTAACCAGGTCTAGTAGACGTAGTCACGGTAGAAGTGTGGGACGTCCTAAATTGTACATACATGAGAAATTTGAGTAGATAAGTAATGTATTGTTATTAGTTATGTACTTATAATATTAGTTTGCTTTTTTCTCGAAAAGGGAGATGTTGCATATTGACAAAACTAAGTGTTTATGTCATTTTTGACATTGACAGATGTCATGAAGTAAAGCCTATTTAGTTTTTAGTTTTATTTTAGATAAGCAAAAGGCTATTATTCTCAGTGTAGACTGTAGTATTTATGTTAGACATATTTCATTTGTAATAAGTATCTGTGTTAAGCACCTATAAAGGAGAATATAAGAATTGTTGCTGTATTATTATCATCACCACTCAAACGTAAGAAGGACTTACATATCAAGAGGTCGCAGCCCGCTACATTACGCTTTATAATTTTCTATTTTCCTTTTTATAGTGACACTTTTGTTTACCCCTTTAGCCTTAGCTATAAATTTATCGTCTACTTCTAATGCATACATTTTTGATCTTAGGCCTACAAATTCTTTAAAAATCTTTAAAATAACCTAACTTTTTTTTATTAATTTTTGGATAACCAAATATATTATCTTCGTAATCAGATGTGTCAAAACGTGAATATAAATCAGGTTTAATAATAGGTTTATTATAAAAAAATTCACAAAAAATTTGATATATCAAGCTATCGGTATATAATAATTTTATTTTACCTGGAAACTTTTGTAAACATATAATTATAATGAAAATCGTACATGAGTGTTTTAGAAATATCTAAAATACAGAAACCTAAATAAATAGGTTTATTTTGAATAACTTTAGTTTTACGTAATTGTATTGCAACTAAATTATTTGAAAAAAATAGCTGAACTATGAAACTCTGGTTTAGCAATTAAATCCCTCGCACCGAGGACTTTGCCTCGATTTTCCCAATGACCTAATAATTTTACATTTACACGTTTTTCATTTTCCATTGTCTTTCCTAAAACTGAATTATTCATTAGTTTATATAAATTATTTTCAAAGTCAGATTAAGCCGATTGACGCAACTTTGTATTTATGTCTATATATTGTTGTAACCACGCACTTTGTTTAAACTTTAAAATTCTGTAATGTATTATGTATTTTTTTTTATTGTAAAGGTTTGGCACTAATTTAATATCCTTAGAGTTACCAATATATATGTTTTCGGGACACAAAGGCAAATCCGAATGCATATCGTTTAGTTCAATGGAGTATTGTAAATCTACCTCTAATATAAACCCACATTCTGAGTCATCTGTATTCAATCTTACCCATTCAAAATCTCCAAACGGAAGATATTGCGACATAGCCCACCCGTAAAGATTATTAGCATCAAAATATGTTAAAAAAGATGTTGGTTTATCTTTATTATATTCTTGCATGTATTTATTATTAGCTTTAGCATAACGATAAGTACATTGAGGAAAATCCCCACGAATTCCCGATTTCACAAATGCTATTTGATCGAAATCTGTAAGTAATTCTAATTTAATTTTCGTGCATTTTAACATAGCATCCCAACTTAGCCCAGGGGCTGTATAGTAATGAGTAGGGTCTAATACATAAGTTTGCAAACATAGTGTTCTAAAATTTTCAAATACATCAGTTAATTTCTGGTAACTGGGTATAATGCTGAAAGCAAAGCCCATTTAAAACACAAATTATCATTATTCTTTACATTAATTACCCCTTTTTTAAGTTTAATGTCTCCAGGTAATTCAATATATGATTTCCCGCGTAGCGGATCAAATTTATTTACATTCATATCTAAAATATTAATTTTTTAAGACTCCAACCGCTATCTTTTTTTTCAAAAGAACTAATTTTGGTTACAAATGTGTCACAAAGAGATGCAAAAAAAATAAATTAAAGTCATCACCTTGCATAATTATATAATTAGAAGTTTGGAACTCAAATGTGTTAGAAATATTTTTTGTTTCTTGAACAAAATCTGCATGCAACACAAAATTTAGTTTAAAAATTGTCAGTGACCGAATCAATTCTTCAAATAATGTTATTATTTGATCTTTGATAGACTCCATAAATATTTCGGGTGTCTCGAATGTTTTTAATTCGTCACACGTCGTTTACTGTTGATTTTATATGACATTATTCTATTACCAAAAGTTGATTCAACGACTCTTACATTTTCTAAAGTACTATGCTATTTTGTAACAATACTTTTATGAAGATTACTTTTTAAATGGTTTGCGAAATAAGTTTTACGAACTAATATTTGACAAAAAGAACAGTTCATCATTTCATCACTCACACTGTTAGATCCGGTTGACGATGTAGATGCTCCATCTTCATATCTTGCTCTTTTTGCGCTAGTAGCGTTTTCCTGAAAGCATCGTCAAACACAATAGATGTCTCCACTTTTTCACAAATTTTGCATAGTTCGTCTTCAAGGTCACTCATATTTTCTGTGTCAATAGACGTGCAAAAGAAAGTACGAACACAAACTTCACTGTTCTCCATCGTTGATTTAGAAAAGGGTAACAACCAGTTACAATGTGAAAAGTCGAATGATATCCTTCACACTTTTATGCAGGTTTAAATATAAGTAGAGCAGGTACTTAGCTACATTATTAAAAAATAGGCTTACATTATAACACTAATGACTTAAAGAGCTCAAAAATGTTAATGTGACTCGTTAGTTGTTTTTAAAATTGTATTTTTTACAATTCTCTGCGCTTGCGATGTCCTTGTTATGTTATAAATAAGTTTCTTCGTTTCTTTGTAACTGTCATTAGCATCATTGGTGTAGTATTTTAATTTGTAATCGGCATATTTCCATTGTTGTTCAGTTGGAACTTTTTCTATTTTACTCAAATTAAATATCTCAATTTTTATAATATGAGTCGCATGTAAGTTAACGTCAGCATTGGTTGAAATAAAAAAATTGCCATCTTTGTGAGCTCGCGACACCGTTGATGATATCTTTTTTGTCTGCTTACACTTTTTGATTTCAAAAAGTGTGTCTAGGTTGTCTTCCGATGTAACTTTTTTTAATGTTTTCTTCGTCGTTAGAAAACGAATAATAATAATGTTTAAAAGTATTTTCTTCGATGTTAAATGAAGCCTGCAACAACAATAGCAAATGCTTAGTATACATCCTAATATTATAAATGTAAAAGTTTGTGAAGATGGATGGATGGATGTTTGTTACTCTTTCACACAAAACCTACTTAACAGATTTGGATGAAATTCGGTATGGTAGTAGTTTAAGCACTGGATTAAAACGTACAATACTTTTTACCCCGAAAAAAGGTACAGTGTCCCCGTGGGATACTGTATTTACGCGAGTGGAGCCGCGGGCAAGTATATTAATAAGTCTAATACTTTACTAAACAAAGAAAATAATAACACTCACCTGCATAGTAGTTGTAGAGCAAACAAACTTGCACAGAAATAATAACTTCACCACACGATGACCGACTGCGACAAAACTTAAAACTTTCGGCCATTAAATACAAAACTTGTGGAATGCTAATTGCATTTCAACACAACTGTTATCGTTTGTCAGCCAATTCATCTAGTCATTGGAATCTAATTAGACATGGTAGTGTTAGATTAGAAGTTCGCTTTGAATCTGCTCTGACTCAAACGATCAATTGCGTTGTTTATGCAGAATTCGATGATGTTATAGAAATAGATAAAAATCGCAATATTTCAGTAGATTATAGTAGTTAAGTATATTATTCATAGATTTTTGTTTGTATATCTTATATGTGTATTGAATAAAAAAATTACTACAAAAAAAAAATTTTTTCCCTCATATAATATGATGATATTGATATCAACTTTAAATATCATGATTTATATCAAGTTTGGTTAAGATGGTGCACATTAATACTCAATCGCTAGAGCAGATAAGATCCCCACACCTAAACAGTATTCATGGATACTTTAGACATACAGAAATGTTTGAAGAAAATTGATGCAAACATTGAAAATAATGTTTAAGCAGCAAACCGATTACCGATACGTGTTCTAGTTCCATGCTATATCGTGAGCAATTTGGACATTGATAATAAACCAGGTTCCCATTGGATTGCATACATATTGATAAACAACGTATTGGACAATACTTTGATTCATATGGTCGGTCTCCACAAGGATATCACCGAAAGTTCTAGAGAGGAATTGTAGAATATGGTCAAATAATATAGCTAGAGTACAAAATGATTATACCATGGTTTGTGGAGAATACTGTGTAATGTATCTGTATTATATTGATAACAATAAGTCACTGAATGATTTCCTGGTACATTTTTTTTATTTTGACTTCTGTGGCTCAGTGGTTGAGCGTGTTGCTGCTCAAGCCGGGGGTCGCGGGTTCGAATCCCGCCGAAGGAACAAATAGTTTTTCCGTGTTCCTGGGTCATGGATGTGTATTAAATATATGTAAAATATAATAAAAATCTTAAATATGATTATAATATAAAAGTATTAAAATATATATTTCCGTTTGTCTGGTACCCGTAACACAAGTTCTTCGAGAACTTGCCACGAGGCAACCAATAATAGTGTAACATTAGTTGGCGCAAAGGCATTCTAAATTCTTTACTTTCCGGATTAAGACACACTCAAAGGATGATGCTGGCCATCTGTACCCGTAGACCATCTTGCCCCAACTGAGAATATTCATTTAACATTACAATTTTACAAACTCCTTCCAAGTATTTCAAGGGTTATCAGGATCACAGCAAATCACCCGAGAATTTTACGAAATTTCTCTGATAAAGGGTGACTGATTACTCAAAGCTTTGAGTGCGGCGAATCAGGATTGGATTAGCATAAACCGACATTGTTTTAAAAATAAATAAAGGCATATATTTCACTGTGAATATTATAATTTTTGATAAATTATAATAACTAATGTAAGCAATGAAATTTTTGATTTAAAATTCAGTCGTCAAATGCTTAAACGCGCTACGTCAAATCGATAAATATCCTCAAAATGAATAAATGTGATAAAAATATAGTGAAAACTAAACCTGGATTGGAGTGTATTCGCTGTGAAAAGATAGTTTTCATGGATTTGTAAATTTTTACTAATAACAGAAAGCGGATGACTGTGTCAATGGCAAGCCCGCTTTTTCGATAAGATGAAACAGTAACCACTAACGACCTAATAAGACAGGCACCCGCAATGAGACTTCGCAGCGCATCGCCAATCGCCATAGGAAAGAACTATAATTGCATTTAAACTACGAACAGAAAGAACCTAGTACTGTTTTGGTTTATTTCATTGGATTTGTAAGGCCCATTGATAGGGTTCCGTAATACTCAAAGAACCCTTGTAGTTTCGCTCTGTCCGTCCGTCTGTCTGTCTGTCCGCGCCTCTAGCTTCTGTAATTATCAATATAAACGGATGAAATTTTTGTATAGTTAAACACTGTGTATAGATCTCGATTTTGGTATCTTAAAAAAATTACACTTTAGGGGTGGCTCTCCATACATGTGAAGTGGGGATGAGAAATATTTTTTCATTCTACCCCCTCGTGTGGGGTATCCTTGAATAGGTATTTTAAAATAGAGGCAAGGTTTCATATAAGCCTTTTTTTACAAAGTCAATCATTTTCGAGTAATCAGCCTCCAAAGTGGTTTATAGTTATGTTGGTTGGCATTTCTAAACTATGAGACTTAGAAAATTGCAATTTTTCGTGCTGATATTGTTGGATTATATAGTGCAAAAATTAATATGACCAACAATGTTCCTTTGTTCTACCTGTTCAATCTATTGTATATTTGACTTTACACACACTGCGTCACGGGATCTTATAAGACGGACGGACGTATTGCTTCCAAGTGAACGAAACTATAAAATATATATTTCAATATTTAATTAACAGCAGATAAAAGTATTTTCTTTTGACCCCATACCTACTATAGGTTATGGGCCCAGTATAAATATGAACATTTAGTAGTGCATAGTGAAAGTAAAGTGCATTGTTTAAAGTGGTCATTAAAAGTTGACATTGACAAGTGACAATGGAAAAGGTGAAAAGAAACATGAAGCCCTTTGATGGTGAAAAGTACAGTGTGTGGAAATTTCGAATCCGTACATTGCTTTCCGAATTAAACTTGATCAGTGTTATCGATGACGAAATTCCTGGAACGCGATCCGCTGAGTGGGAAAAGAATAACAGGGCTGCCAAAAGTATTGTGGTCGAGTATTTGACGGACTCCTATCTTAGTTTCGTTAGTGAAAATAGTACTGCTCGAGCTATTTTCAAACATTTTGATTCAATATACGAAAGAAAAAGTGTAGCAACTCAATTAGCTTTGAGAAAACAGTTATTGGGTTTAAAATTAAAAGGAGATATATCATTGATAAAACTTTTCTCATTATTTGACGATCTGCTGACAGAGTTATTTGCTGCTGGAGTCAAATTAGAGGAAACAGATAAAGTGGCTCATTTACTACTTACTCTACCAAATACTTATAATGGGGATGACCCCATTGTGACCCCATGTGATGACACAGCAATTGAAACACTATCGAAAGATAATATCACTCTCGCATTTGTGAAGACGAGACTTCTAGATCATGAAGTAAAACTGAAAAATGGAAGTAGCGATACAAGTCTAAAAATACTTCATGCCGCAGAAAATTAAAATAAGAATAGATACAATCACACACAACAAAACCTTTCGAAATATAAAACATTTAATAGACCATATAAAAAAAAATTCATGAAATGTCATTACTGTGGTCGCAAGGGACATAAGAAACATAATTGTTTTTATTTAAAAATAAATAATACTCAAAGTAATGCTCCAGAAGGGATAAGACACGTCCAAAATGCTCTACAAGAAGCATCGACTTCCAATTCTTCTTTTTCAGGATTTGCGTTTATGACTGGAGCATACTACTTTGAAAAAGACAACTTTACAATCCAATTTCTATTAGACTCAGGAGCATCTGACCATATAATAAATAGAGATGATATATTCACTTCATCTGAATATTTAAATCCACCCGTAAAAATTTCTATTGCTAAAAATAATCAATTTATTTCAGCAACTAAAAGAGGAAACATAAACCTAATCAGTAATACAGGAGTTCACGGAGTGCTGTCCAATGTATTATTTTGTAGTGAGGTACCACACAATCTGTTATCTGTGTCAAAGATGCAGCAAGCTGGGTTTACGGTAATATTTGATGAGAAAGGCACACATATTACAAATAATGGTAAAATCATCATGAAAGGTAAGGCTTTCAATAATTTTATCGCTTTAGAGTTTAAAATACCTGCAATTAAGGGTGAGTCTCCTTCCCAAGCATGTCATGTTGGAACATATAAGTAAAACTAAATTCCTGGAGTTCAAACGTAATAAAATGATTGACGACATAAATGAAATAGAAACAGTTTCTCCTAACGATAAATTGTGTATAGCATGTATACGAGGGCTGATTGATAAGTTTCCGAAACGACAAAGAAAAAGTTCAAAAATCTATTTAAAATAAATTTATTTCTCAACGTAGTTTCCTCCTACCTCGATGCATTTAGTCCAGCGCTTCTCCAATGCCGTTACACCAGTTTGATAAAATGTTTTCTCCAACCCCTCAAAATACTCGTCCACGGCAACAATGACTTCTTCATTTGATGAAAATCTCTGGCCACCTAACCATTTCTTCAGGTTTGGGAATAAGTGGAAGTCGCACGGGGCCAGATCCGGGGAATAGGGTGGATACGGTAGCAATTCGAACCGAAAATGTTTGGCATGGAGTTTGGCGACTGCAACCATTGACGTGTGTGCAGGTGCGTTGTCATGGTGGAACAAAATTTTTTTCTTGGCCAAATGTGATCGTTTCTTCTGGATTTCTTCACTTAATTTTTGCAGCAAGCTTGCGTAGTACTCTCCATTTATTGTTTTCCCTTTTTGCAGATAATCCACTAAAATAATCCCTCGAGCATCCCAAAAAACAGTCGCCATCACTTTGCCGGCCGACAAATCGTTTTTGCTTTCTTCGGCGCAGGTTTTCCGCTCTCAATCCACTGCTTAGATTGTTCTTTTGTCTCGAGAGTATAATGATGTATCCAGGTTTCATCGACTGTTACATAACGCCGCAAAAACTCATTAGGATCTCGGTTAAACAGCGCCAAACACTCCGATGAATCGTCCACTCGGCGTTGCTTTTGGTCTACAGTGAGCAAACGCGGCACCCATCGCGCGCAAAGCTTTTTCATTCCCAAATGTTGGTGCAAAATATTAAAAACGCGTTCAGATGAAATGCTCACCATCTCTGCTATCTCTCGCAACTTTAAGCGCCGATCATTCAATACAATTTTGTGAATTTTTTTGATCATGTACGGATTCGTGACTTCATTTGGACGGCCAGACCTGTGGGCGTCTTCGCAGCTCTGTCTTCCACGTTTAAAATCAGTTACCCAGGTGTGAATTGTACTCAATGCAGGAGCAGAATTACCTAAAACACTGTCTAGCTTGGTTTTAATCTGGGTTGCTGTTTTCTCTTTTAAAACGTAAAACTTTATCACCGCATGAATTTCGTTTCTTTCCATTGTTAAGAAAATTTACGACAGAGAAAGTTCTACGTCCTCTCAAACAAATTCCATCAGTTCGATTAAATTCAAATTTGGCGTTCTATTTTCAAAAAGATGCCAGAATATAATGTAATATTCCTTTTTTGCGTATCATTTTTTTAAGTTCGTCGTTTCGGCCAGTTATCAATCAGCCCAGGTAAATGGGAAGCAGACTCGCCTGCCTTTTAATAAAGTAAAAGACAAGAGTTACATAAAACGCCCTCTCTTTATAGTGCATTCAGATGTTTGTGGCCCAATAACACCTCCAACAGTTGACAATAGAAACTATTTTGTATTATTTGTTGATGACTTCACACATAATTATTGTGTGGTGTATCTGTTAACTTACAAATCAGAAGTGTTCTCAGCATTCAAAGACTATGGAGCTAAAAGTGAAGCTAAGTTCAATTTAAAAAAACTAAATCTTTATATATAAAACTGTGGTGAATATTTATCTACCGAGATGAAAAATTATTGTAAAGAAAAAGGAATTAGCTATCACTTAACAGTTCCTAGAACCCCACAATTAAATAGTGTCGCGAAACGAATGGTTCGCACAATAACAGAAAAAGCTTACAGGCAGTTAATTAGAAAAATATTTCTGGGGAAATGCAGTTCTAACTGCAGTTAATTTAATAAATATTACGCCTACAAGAGCTTTGATTCAATCTAAAACACCATACGAAATGTGGCATTATAGGAAACCGAGTGTTAAAAATCTCAAGAGTGTTTGGTTCAACTGTGTATGTTCATAACAAAACCAGTAAAAACAAATTTCACAAAAGGTCATGGATAGGAATATTGGTAAGTTATGAACCCAATGGTTATAAAGTTTGGAACACAGAATGCGAAAAGTTTGAAACTGTAAGGGACGTTGTTATTGATGAGACTAATGTCATCGAATCCAGGCATACACTAAGACCTGAAGGGAGTAATAATAAATATTCCCAAGATGAAACTGATAGTGTGAAATCAGTGTCTTTTAAGTCTCACAGTCCACGTCTTAAATCAGATACTTGGAAATCTGATAAAAAATGCAGTAGTGGTAAAATTCGTAAAATCGGTAGTGAAATGCCGAATGAACCTGAAAGTGAATCTGAGAGTAGTTTAATGGATAAAAATCAGAAAAAAACCTGATGAGTTATTAAATTTACGAAGGAGTGAAAGACTCAAAACTCGTTTACCAAAATCATATAATGAAAATGAATATGATATCTATAGTGCCTTATCAATCACAAATAATGTACCTAAGTCTTTAGCAAAAATAAAATCTCTGGATGACAGGGATCAATGGGAAAAGGTAGTCAGGGAAGAACTTAACTCTATTAAAAATAATCATACGTGGACTTTAGTACCAAAAACATGTAATAAAAATATCGTTGACTGTAAATGGATATTTACTATTAAAAATGACGGTTTCGGTAAACCTTCAAGATATAAGGCATGTCTTGTTGCTAGAGGTTTTAGTCAAGAATATCTTACCGATTATAATGAAACATTTGCACCAGTTGCTAGAATAGCAAGCTTTCGATTCTTAATTAGTTTTGCAAATCAATACAATTTATTAATTCATCATATGGACGTAAAAGCAGCATTTTTAAATGGTACACTAAAGGAAGAAATATATATGAAAATTCCTGAAGGTGTTAACTGTAAAGATAATTACGTATGCAAATTAAATAAAGCTCTATTCGGTTTGAAACAAGCTGCAAGATGTTGGTACGAAACATTTGAACAGTCTCTCAAAGAAATAGGTTTTCAAAACTCTCCATTCGATAGGTGTATATATATGATAGATAAGGGAGATATTAGTATAAACATTTACGTCATATTGTACGTAGATGATTTAGTTATAGCGTGTGCAGATTTACAAATTATGAATAATTTTAAAAATTACTAAATGACAAAATTTGAAATGACCGACTTACACGACATTAAATTATTTTTAGGCATTAAAGTAGACAGATACCATGATAAAATTACTCTAGACCAAAGTGCCTACATAAAAACAGTTTTGCATAAATTTAACATGAGTGATTGCAACCCTATTAGCACACCGACCGAACTTAAATTAAACTATGAAGCTCTAAACTCTGATAAGACGTGTGACGCACCATACCGACACCTGATCAGATATATATATAGTTATATTAGTATATATTAGTATAATGTATGTTATATTTTGTACGCTCCGGATTTAAGTACTTGTGTAAATATTCTAAGTCGGTACACGAATAAAAATAACAAAGAATTGTGGTTGTGTTTAAAGCCAGTTCTAAGGTATATTAAAGGCACGATTGATTTGAAGTTAACATATACGAGAAAGAATTATGAGAATAGTCTATGTCGACTCTGATTGGGGTGGCCACGATTGTAATGATAGGAAAAGCACCACTGGATATGTGTTCAAATTATTTGACCAGTGTACTATATCATGGTGTACAAAGAGACAAACATCAGTAGCTGCCTCATCTACTGAATCCGAGTATATGGCTTTATATGAAGCTGTTAAGGAAGCATTATGGATTAAGTCTCTGGCAGAAAGTATAAACTTATATATAAATAAGCCCATTATTTTATATGAAGACAACAACTGCTGCATAAGCATAGCTAGTAATTCAAAAAGTCACAAGAGATCGAAACACATTGATATAAAATATCATTTCTTGAGAGAGAGCAGGTTGAGAAAAATGTAGTAAAGTTAAACTATATTTCCACAGGTGACCAGTTGGCAGATTTGTTGACAAAGCCGTTAACACTAGTGACTTTTATGTGATTTAGAAAAAAATTGCGTTTAGAATAAGTTTAAGTTTTAAGTACAATTTCATTTAGATATAATGAAATGGTCTGGTCAGGTTTTTCTGGGTTTTTCCTGATCCATTGCAACAATTAATGTTGGACCATTATTGTACACTTCTCCCAGACCTCACTTGGAAGTATATATGTTCAGTTTCGTCCTATTTATAAGTTGATACTCAGTTACTTTGTAGTGTTGTACTGTAAACCAGATACTGAACTGTAAACAAATAATGAGCTAGAAGTTAAGGATTAATTTTTGAGGGGGGTGTTGGATTATATAGTGCAAAAATTAATATGACCAACAATGTTCCTTTGTTCTACCTGCTCAATATATTATTGTATACTTGACTTCACACACTGCGTCACGGGATCTTATAAGACGGACGTATTGCTTCCAAGTGAACGAATATAAAATAAATTTTTCAATATTTAAGTAACAGCAGATAAAAGTATTTTATTTTGACCCCATACCTACTATAGATATGCTAAATACTTTTTAGGAAAATTATTTTGAACGAAATCGGACGGTAACTTTTGAAGTAATTTGAAAAAAACCTCTTACGCGTTTATAGTTAGGGAACCCTCCTTAGACATGTCCTAACATGCTCTTGGCTAGGTTATTTTTAAATGAAAATTATGTCATAATAGCTTTATTATGAAAAAATCGAATTATAGGTATTTTATTTTCGTTATATATATAAAAGATGCTACGAACAATGTTTACAACTAAAAGATATACTTACTACATTTACAGTTTTTAGCCAATTACCAGTACATAAGAATGTTTCCAATACACAAGACATAATGCTACTTACCATCTGCAGCCGGCGAGTTTAGGGTCCGTCTTAAGCGTTTGTTCTCTTCTTGTAGGCGTGCGACTGCAGTTACCAGATCGGCAGACTCTGTTCTCCATTGCTCTTCGATGGCTTCAATTTCCTACAAAAAATATATTGTTCAATCTTTTTCTACGTCTACTTTATTCACAAGTCAAAAGTTCAATAATATTAATAATTTTGTAGTTCCACACACATCTAACTCACATACTGGAACGATAGTTAAATTAAGTGACGCTCAAGTCACATGCTGTCCTTGTCATTTCGGCTAGCAGAGACAGTGACAGCCTGTGAATAGGAGGGGTCCTAATTTTGATTGGCATTTCAGTATTCGGCTGTTAAACACTTAAATTTTGTACTGTACTAATATAATAATCGTTGATATCTAGGGATCAAACAGCCTATATCCACGTTTATAAATGTAGGCAATAGATTCATGATTAAAGTCTAACTTCATGTTTATTAAGACTTCTACAATTTTTTTTAATTAACTGTTAGGCAACATGAAGTCAAATTAAACGATATTATTAAATATTTAATGGATGTTTTAAGCATTACCATTTATTAATCTATACATGAAATACAAGGCAAAATAGGCATTTTTAAAATTCCTTCGTAGTCACATTTAAAATCTCAGTTTAAAATCTATTGTTTGCCTTATACTTATATATGAAAAGATAAATATTACGAGCTGTCCCAACACACGTTGTTCCGTATTTACTATGAACTGAAATAAATAAATAACTTATTTACGCTACCGACAAAACGAATATCAAATGTTTCACAGGTTACAGGTTATAGGTTTCACAGGTATAGGTTTAGTTTTTGGTAATTTTCCTTGAAATTTTTCCAATATTGCTCACCATTTAAACCTTATCTGAACTACCACAATTATTTCAAGACCAAAATTAACCAAATCGGTCCAACCGTTTTCAAGTTTTAGCAAGACATTGAACCCGCAATCCATTTCCGTATTATAGACAGTATCATCAATACATTGAAATAAGACAGTCAAGTTTACTATACTCGCTTTTCAGCATTCTCATTAGTATGAAAATAATGTAGAGAACACACAAACACTGTTTATGTTGGTCAAGGTATGAATGAACAAAACACAACTTACTTGGTATTGTTCTACTGGTTTGCCTAGTATAATTCTGCATATTTGCTTCCTTACATTATTTAAATTTTTTTAAGCAACCTATTTTTAGTATTTTTTACACTCAAGTGTGAGGTATTTTATGTATTATGGGTGAATCAATAATTATGTAAACATATTTTATCTAATTTAATGTAGTTGACAATAAAACAACTGATTATCAATTTATAATGGCGATGATTGTTACCAATCTAACCTATTTTTTTTTTCGCCAGAAAATATGTTACGTATACCCCGCGATGATCGGGGTGACATCGCGGGGTTACGTGGGACTACTCGGTGCCTGTGCTGGCACCGAGTTTACCCACTAAAACCTGGCGATACCCTCCTGCGCCAATACAGGGCCGTGGGAATCGTGTGAGGATGCCTCCACGACCCCGCAGCGCTTGCCGCGTCCAGCCCTCTTCTTCGCAGCGGCTAGTTCGTATACCGCCGCCTGCCTCACCGAGAGCTCCCCGGGCATAGGGGAGCTTTTCTTCTCGGGACCCATCGTGTAAGCGGCGATCCCCCGATCACCACTCACGGGTCTAGGCTTCCAGCTCCATGGCGGGGGCGGATTGTTCCGCTCTTGCGCCTTTGGCCTTGGGCTTTTGCCGCCGTCGATGCCGCTGCCTTTCTCTTCCTCTTTGTGTTGGGGGCGGCTTCGCTGTTATACAGCCGCTGCTCCCCAATACGTGGTCTCGCCTCTCCTTACGCAGCGCCTCACGCACGCGGCAATTGGGTGCCGCCGTGCACTCGGGCGCCTTGTGGTCCGGCTTCCCACAGCGGAAACAACTCCCACTGAGGTCCACCGGGCACGAACACTTAACCGCCAAATGGCCGGTGTCCAGGCAAAGGTAGCACCGCCTTGGCCTCGCGTCCAGCAGCACCACCCTCGCCTGGACCCAGCCGACCTGCAGCCGCCCAGAGCTGATGAGCTTCTTGGCAGTCGCGGTTGGTACGCCGAGCCAAAGGCTTCTGGCGCCCCTGGGGCCCATCACAATTCTACCCGACCGGATGTCAGCGGCCGGGCAGCTACCTTCTTTTAATCGTCCAGCCCGGTGACGACCACTTCTCTTTTTACTGGGCGGGCTATTCGCACCACACCAGGGTCTAGGACCGCCCTCATCCTCGCTGCTATGGTATTCCGCCTTCTCATGTGCCCCCTCTCCCCTCTCCTCCTCGGTCCCAGATAGTTGGAGAACCCGGGCGCCTGTTTCAGCCAGGCGGAAATCGACCTTTGTTATAGCAAGTTCCGCCAGGCTGATCCTATTCTTCGCCTCCTTAAGAATGGAGGCATATGTCGCCCTCCCTTCCTCGACCACCCCCACCTCCAGGGGAAGGGTGATAGCCGCTATTTTGGGGCGTGAAAAACCCGGCGTGAAATAACGTTTGTGTAGTTTTGGGTTAGGTTAGAAGTTTTGTATCGCGTTCAATACGTTCATATTATTGTAATTATTATTTATAAATACTACCTTTATATTATTATCAGATCAAAATTTTAGTAACGCTTTGAAAAATCCTTTTTAAAATGAATTTAGAGTAAACTTTATAAAATTATCTTAAAAACAATGATTTCAACTGCTTAGTTGACATTTTATCATTTAGGCTGCATTTCCCGCGCGCCGGAGACGTGACAGCTGAACTTTGTGACTATTGTTGAGAAATATACCTAAGAAATGCAATTTGAAATATTATAACCTCAAAAAAGTACAGGTTTGGGGGGGGGGGGGGGGGGGGAGAGTAGTAGATGGGAGGAGTAACTCCTACCTCAATATTGATTAAATATTTTCACTAAACACTATAGAATTGCAGGAAAATTGTCTGTAAAGGTACAATTTTGAGGTAAAAATTTGTAATTTTCAAATGCACTTTTTTCAAAAACTATACATCTCCTCACCCTGGGAATGATGGAGGGGGGTTAGGTGACCCTTCACCCTTCCCCCCCTATTAAGGCAATCCCTATTCTAAAGCAACTCCATATTTTGAATTATTGAATATTTATAATTAAAAAAAAAAATGTTATAATTTTATAAAATTAATGCTAAAACACCGCATGCAATTACAATAAAAGTAATTTAAGCTTTGTGGTCTGAAAAGCAATAAATGAAGGTTAAATAAAAAAAATAATAAACTTTTTATACTTAGTCGCATAGCAATTGGATGGGGATCAAGCATCCCCTATATGGGGTAACATTTGGTACAAATCTGTATTTAGTTTTAGTAGGTAATTAAGTATTATTTACTAAAATTCATGGTGATTAGACTCAACAGTAATGAAATGGATGCCAATGTATTATATAAAAGTTATGTGCAAAAATAATATCAGTTCTTCTATGGAAATGAAGGAAGTGATAATTATTATATGAAAAACAACAATTTCCGAAAGACATTTAAACGTTTTAATGTAGGTATCACATAATATTATGTTGGTTGGTGTAGGTGTAGTTTTTGGTGTTGAATTGTAGGTATACCCATACATATGCCTACAATTCCAATGTAAGTGTGTGGAGTGTGTAATGATTGTGGAGTCGGAAACAAAGCTCCGTTATCTACACTTACACGTTCCCACCTACAACAGCAACCTGACTACATACTGCTACAATTCCTACACCCACAAATAAATCTACACCTACACATATTATGATTTTGGGTTTTATTCTTGCTCATAACTTCGATACCTGGTATATTTTAGGGTTGCCCCTTCGGCTACATAATTTTTTTTTGTATAGATTTGGACAATGACCTTTTCTCAAATAGAATCTATAAGTAGGAAATAAGGGTTAAAATACAAAAGCAGGGATTAACTGTTCCCAGTCTCCTCTATACAATACACACATTTAAACAAAACTACAAATAAGTAATAATAGTAACATAATATGATAAATATTCAATGAAAATATATATTATGTGTTGTTTTATTTTCTTATAATATATTGATTATGATTTTTTAATTTGCAGCCAAATTTTATTTATAATGAAGGTACTTTAAGAATTATTCAAATTTATTTTTCAAGAAATGTGATCTAAGCATGTCTTTGAAAAATTGTGTTCTATTTATTGTCCTTACAAATAACAGAAACAAACAATAGCAAACAAACAAATTCCTTAGCTGAAATTAATTTCAGCTGTAATTAATCTATAGCATTTCGTAAAATTATTGTTTGCACCACAAAAAAGTAGGTAGGTTATTTAGCCATAACAGCAATCACAGGCTGATGAATGTCACAATTTAATTTAACTAATTAGATGTCATGGAATTACATATATTTCATGTAAAAGCTTAATGCTATAAATGTTTAAACATTAAAGCAAAGATAAAATCATTTTAGATAAATGTTCCTAGTTGTAACAACAAACATTGGAAATGCGTTCTCTAATCGAAATGTGATCGTCGTGCAATATCCACCTAACACGAGTACTTGTAACATGTAGGACCGAAGATGTTGAAACTAGTGACTTTCATGTTGATGTACGTAATTATTTAATCACCAAATCATGACCTCTTTTACGCACCTTTTCAAACCGTTGTCTGTATTCCGCCTTTTCTATTTTGTCGTTTTCTAGCTGCGATATTTTCGCCGTCAACTCGTGCAATGCCTGATTTTCTTTTTCATTCCGTACGGCGAGGTTTTCTAATAGTTCCAATGTGTTTATCACTTTAGGCAATAGAGCTGTTACAGCTTCAGGGCCGTATTTCTCGATAATTATTTCACATTCTTTACCAATGTCCGACGCCAAGTCATACACATCCACGACGGTCACCTCGTCGTCGTAATCCGGCATTTTGACACACAAGCGCCTGTGATAAGGCATCAAAACAGTTTATTTTCACTTCACTACACTGTTAACACACTGATATTAGAGATATATATCCACTCTCAACAAATGCGCCATTGTTACTGAAAAAAGTGGAAACTTGCAAGTTAAAACGGGAAAGGAATGAATCCACAACCATCTGTCACCGTGACAAGTGACAACCGTAACGCTTTGACATTAACAGTGACAGTTTCAGATTGACTTTTATTCATTTTAATATTTTACATCAAAAGACAAAGAGTAAAAGATATGTAGCATGACAATAAAAAAATTAGTAGGACGAGGTTGTAAAATAAGTTTTATTTGTTTCGCACACAATATAGAAACGTAGCTATTTTATTAAGAGCTAATTTTTTAACGTCAGATATCTTTTACATAAAGAATAAATCTGTTACTTTGACAGAGTTTTCATACAAAATCTGTCAAAGTCACATAATTATACCTCAGATAAATGATAACTGACGATTGAAAAATCAGCCCTTAGTAAAGTAAAACCTATTTTATTAAACATAATATAAGTATCTAATATAATCTAGAATATATTGTATGTAGTTTTAAGTGGTTGTCGTCTACGGCCTAGGTTGTCGTACGCTTAGACCGCTAGATGTCAGTGCAGTACAGTAAAAATTGGCGAGGCTTAAGTTTTTGTAAAAAGCATAGAATTAAAGACGAGGTATGTTGAGGCAAAAACTGTCTTCACTTAATGGCCTCACTTTTGAAGTTTTTAGGGCCATTTTGACTTTTGAAGTATGGTGAAATCAAGACGGCTGACATTTGAAGTGTGGTGAAAACCAAGATGGCGTAACTTTTTCTTCTATGAAGATTTGTTCTGTCAAAATATGTACGTCAGAGCCTATCTTTAGTTTTGAAATCTTTGGAAAAAGCATAAATGCATGAGTATATTATAAAGAGGTAGATATGGTATGAGCGCGAAAAAAGGGAAGACTCGAAACTGTCCGAAGTCGGGCAGTTTGTGGTTAGTATCATAGATAATACATAGTATATAAAGAGAGTTAGTATGCGACGAGGCGGTCGATCAAAGAGTATGTAAAGTCTACGTATACGTAATACGGTCGACGAATATCGGCGAGTAGCACGTACTACGCGTCCCGTGCACCTTGCACAAAATGCCATCGTTTGTCTATAAAAGCTGTAAAAACCATGACAAGAAAGTGAATAAAAGTCAATTAATTTAATTCCACATCTAACTTTACAACATTAATTACTATCAGTTAAGTATTTATTTAAAAATATATTTTTAACAATAAATAATTGCAAGAAAATACTTGACAGTTTATGACGAAAGAAAGAAGGAAAGCAATGTCAATAAATATACTTTTTTGTGAATCTATTGGATGCATGCATTTCTGACATAGAGTAAATAGTGCAGAAGTTAATGTCGTTAGATAAACAGAATTACAGACCGTTCACTTATTTTATATGTAGCTTTAAAGATATTTTGCTAAGATTGACGAAAAGAATGCAATTATATCGTTCAATCAGTCAAATAATATTCTTAAAATTAAAATATATAACTTATTAAAATTGTTAGACTACAAAACCGTGAGTTGTGAGATTTAAATAACTTAGAACGAACTGAGGGCCTAACAGTAACAGTAAAATAACTGCTACTTTTATTTATCAATCTTAAATTTCTCTTTAAGGTTTCCAAGTAATGAAGTAGGTACGAATACAAGACTGGATCGCAATAGTCCGCGAACAAAGAGGTGAAGCCAGATGCCTTCAAAAAATAGTAGAATAATTTGTAGCATACATTTTAAATCTACAGACAAATATAGTTAATTCCTAATAAAGGTTACACTCTTCTTAAAAAGAGTTACTTATTACTTTTTTTTTTTATATTTTGATTGTTAAAATTCTTACGCGCTTAGATTTTAAAGCCTGTATATAAGAATTTGTTGATTTTCGTATGTCTTATCACAACATGTGAGGCCATGGTATTTACCTGGTATTACCGAGCCGGCCCATTCATGCCAAAGCGTGGCTCTTCGACGTAATATTTACCAAAATCGGTCAACATACGGCGGAGTTATCGTTGAACATACGAAAAAAAGAAAACATAAACATAAAACATACATCCGTGCGTATAACCAGTAACCGTCAAAACGTCAAAAAAGTCATTTTGTTATTTTGTTAAAAATAATTTTCTACATGTGTTACGTCCTTTATTACTTTGCGGAATTTGTGCCACAACATCAATACTATTAAAAAGAGCAATAATACAAATCATTGCTGTTTGGGACATTATTAAAAAGAAAAACTAAATATGTATTTATCTTAATAATAGTAGGCATTCACGCCAATAATATCTAGATTAATCTTACATAAAATGGTTGTCAAACTACCGATACACAAAAATAATTAAATTCTAAGCATGTTGTCAAAGATAAATAACTATGAACGAAATAGAATTTAAACGTATTTTGTTACTTCTGTGTCGTTAATAATTATATTAGTTCTTAATATTATATGGCAGAGATTGCAAACTTTAAATATGGAAGCGTGTGTATAGGTATTGACAAACACTAGTCCCATCCCAAGTGTTCACGAATTCCCCTTTCGCGAATTGTTGCTGTTGAATGAAATGTAACAATAATGAAAAATGTCAGTGTGTGTCGCGGCATAGAAATATTGCCAGTTTTCTACTAGTCATCTTTTTCTTTGCTATTTTGCATTAGCAACTATGTCAATTGTCAAAGTAATCCTCATTATCACCTCCATCATCACACCATAAATCATGACATAATGATGATATAATAGGTACTTCTTATAGTATTTTACACCGACACGGATATCTTTGAACATTACTCTGCCGTTTATGGACCGATTTTCAAAATTATTTTTTTGATGTATTGAGTATAATCCGAATTTAGTCTCGTTATCACCATAGCGGTGACCTGATAATGACATCCATGAGGAATCGAGGGAACTCCTCGAAATTTATATGGATACAATGATTTTGACTTTTTTAGAAGTGACCCAAGCTTATGCTACCAAAAAAGTAAGATTCTGCACCAAGGTATACCCTGGATCCCAAAGCACTGAACAAAACTCCTCAGTCTGTAAAGATACGCGTTTGGAAATTTCGACATTGTTTAAAAAACTGCAAGTGTATGCCACTAAGTAACTTACAGTCATCATCATCATCATCTTATATACAATACCTAATGGAAGCTTAGCGCGTATTCAATAGACTACTTGACCTTGTTTTTATTTATGTCCTAAACGCTTCATAATTGTTTCATTACACAAAAAAAAATTAAGTATATTATATATTTTGAATCCTAAAAACTAACAAAGAAATATTTTAAAAATTTACTTTTTAAAAACCGCCGAAAACACTATTCGCCATATTGGTTGATATATTATCTATGCTGTGACGTCATACTAGTACTATATGTAATCTGTGCTATAGTCCGTAGGAGTTAAATGGCGGTGTGACGTTCCGTTTGACGTTTTGACGTAAATTTAAATTATGTAAATATAAAGTTAAGAATTTTAGAACAAACATGGAAAATAACACAGGAAAACCATTTTGAACGAATTCAATATAGCATGGAATTAGAGGAAAGAAAATACATAAATAATGTCTTTATAATATGATATCATTAATAGTTCATATTAATTTACAGAAACACGTTCCGTTTCACTACTATATATGTGTTTAGTATATTTGTTTCGTCACCTGTCATCCTTTCCGGAAGTTACTTCGAGGTGTTTTGTTCATTAGAAATTAAAAACCAAAAATACTATTACAAATATTTATTAAATCAACTTTATTTATCAATCTTAAGCTTTTAATTTATGATATCGTTAGAATACGTTTCCCTAAGCCAAGTACTAAAGGAAATGATCCTTCAATGTACGAAATTAAGTATGAGTCAAGTAGCCTATTATACATTCGAATTTAACAAATATGACTAAAAAGGGAAAAAATATTGTTTTATCAGGATGTTGTTCGGGCTGGTGCCGACTTCAAAATCATGAATATTGAGTAGAGAAATAGTTTAAATTTAGCCAAATTTAAAACGGGAATTATTTAGAAAATAAGTTTTATTTCTGACTTTTTTGTGCATTTTTATATTGAGATAACTTAGCGATCGCAGCGCCTCATTTATTTTGTCCATATTTCTGGGGCACTATTTTGTACAGGGTACGTTCTCCTGTATTCTAACCACCGTGTGATTGACACTATTGACACTAATGACGGTTATTAGCCCGGTCCTGGACTTGCAGGCTGGACCCTGAGTGGCGCTTTACGTGCACAAATAACCATAGACATACAAGAATGGTAAGTGAGTGAGTGAGCAATACGTGAGTACAGCGGTTTAGGGTCAGAATGAATCGGAATGGAGCAGGTACCTAATATACCAATATAGAGGGTATGAGAGTTTTTAAATTCGTGACAGCTTTTTGACACGACAGGGACCGTCGCGCTACCAAGCGCCGCCCGGTGATAGAAAAAGAATCGAATATCCTTATTGACCGTTTGTGATACCGCTCACGCCGCCAGAAGACGCTTTGTGTGCGTTGGGTCTGCCCCCTAGCGGCAGAAAAAATATCAAACACCTTCATTGGACTACTATTTACTTATGTGACTAGATGTTGCCCGAAACTTCTTGCGCGTAATAAGAAATCACGCAAGAATCGTATATTTGGCACAAAAAAAAAGTAGCCTATGTCCTTATCTGTGCTAAATTTCAACAAAATCGGTCCAGTGGTTTCGGAGACTATTCAATGCAAACAAACAAACATATAAACAAACCTTTCCTATTTATATTATTAGTATAGTTAAGTGATAAGCATAGAGCAAAATATGGTCCATGGTGCTAAGGTACTAGCTCTACGCCTATGCTACGGCCTATGAGTTGTGCTACGAGAACGCTACGGAAGTACCTTTTTGATTTATAAGAAAAAGATAAAAGACATCATCTTTTTTGGTCCAAATATGAAAGTGCCGGCCAATAAAAAAATATGCTGTATTCCGTTAGAACTTGGCCCCCTGAGTATTTATTATTATGACACCAAAGCTGTAGGGTCATTGTCCTTGGTTTTATTGGAGTTCAAAAATTCAACATCTTCATACATTTTCAGTGAATTTAATAAACAAAAACAAATGATTTGTTCTACCATATCTAGACATTTTGATCTTGTTTTGTGTTTTTGAGGATTATAAATAAAATATATATACAGGGGTTATTTTGTTTAATTAAATACTATAAAATCGTCGTCGTCTGGTACAACAATAATGTTCTCCAATCCATAAGCTGGAGGGGTTATTGCTGGCAAATGTCGTGCATGGCTCATGTATATATGATGCACATAATATGGGAGCAACATCCAATTGTTCGCTTTCCTATGATGCACGAACAATAATAGTGAGCGATTGCTTGTCGGCCTGATAACGACCTATCGATTACAATGTAGACATAATACTGTCTTGCTCTAACATGCCGCGATTGCAGTCGGCCTCTTATCATCCATAAATCATTACCCTGCATTCCGCCAAATCTTCATTTGATAACTCATTGCTGAGCTCAATTGTGAATGCTCCATTGTCAAGGACGTGCTCACCGTAATAGCTTTTGGCCTGTTTTAGTTGATAAACGCCCAGAGCGAATAAAAATAATTCGTTCTCATCCATTCTTGGAAAATCTACGAACTCTGGCATATCTGCAGTCATTAAAGTAAACTGAGCACGTCTGTGATTGTAGTTATGGCGTATTACAAGATCTGCAAATCTATTTGGCATATTAATTCTTTGGTGGATAATCTCTAAAATCGCAGCAGCATTTGGATTATCTTCAATCAAAACATGAAAACGATTTATGATCGCCGCTGCTATCTTGAAATAGTCGAACATGCTGGGAAGGGCTCTGTTATTATATACATTTCGCAACAGGCGAAAATCTCTTTTGAACCTGCCGTTGACCACTTCAACCACCCAACGACAGATTGTTATCAGTCTGGACTTATTGGCCTGATCCGTGGTTAGCTGTGTCTCATTTGGATACTTTGTTTCAGGCATGTGTTGTACGTATCCAAGATTCCAGATTTCTTGCTGAGTCTCGAAAACCACGGTCCAGAATAAAAACATCTCCACTCCTATAAAACCAGTGGAAGGCACTGTCAGCATTATTAAGCATGTCATTCATTATATCTGCGTCAGACGTGGTGGCAGCATATGGTCCGATGACTTCGATAATGTGTCCATCACAAGAAACCAAGAGGATCGGTTTGAGGTTTCTGTATTTGTGATGGCTGTAAGACTTGCGTTGGAAAAAATAATTTCCACTTTTTTGTAGATAGATGTACGTGCCATCACAAATCGTGATCGCTTTCCTTTCATTTTCTGGGCTCGATGGGTTCCCAAACAGATTGTTGGGTAGAAAAAGGTTCCTGTGTGCTACATCCTCACGGGAAATATGGTCAAACTCAACATTGAAATGAAACGCTGTTTCGCTACATTTAAAAATATTAGCAAGCCGCACGTTCGAGTCACCTGTTCTTAACTTGACTAATACTGCCGCCAGTACGGTTCTTTTATTCTTTTTTGTTCTCAGACTTGGTAAACTGTCTAATAATTCAGTAAACTGATCTTGAGTGAGTCCTGTCCAAGTATGAAACTCGGCCGGTGCTATATTTTCATACTGCTCAAAATCAAGTATTTCCTCTGTAATATGTCTTTGTAACATCGACACGATAGTCATTATTTGAGCTGCGGTGAATTCCTAAGAAGAGTTGTCTTGTACAGGAAGTAAATGCCACAGATATTGCTCCACGTGTTCATTACAGACACGCGCCCTTTCTGGCACGAAATAGCTGTAGCGGCAGACCATGCGAAAAATTATGTTCTCTGGAACACGACGGCGAGATTCATTCGTACAATGTTGGAAAATGCAACTATTTGCGGTGTTTGGAGCACGAAGAAAACCTGGCAAAATCAGCGAAATTGGTCTTGGATTTGGAACTTCCGATGGATCACGGTCTTGATCAGGTTGCTGTTCAGCCTCCCGAATAAGTCGCTGGTGCGTTCGTTCCGTTCTTTGCCAACATGGTCGACAAATGAACGCAGTAGGCTCCAACTGAAAAGTAAATAACAATAACGATAGAACTAGAGGTGGAAAAAACGGCTTATATTTGATAAACGTTTAAACGTTGTACTTTTTTACAAAAGCGCGCTTAAATAAAAAAGAGCTTTTGACTTAAAACGATTTTTTGACGCTTAACTCAATTCGCTAGAATAGTGTTTTAGGGCAACTTTTAAACATCAAACATAAAAAAACGTGCTTATACGCTTATATTAAAAATCGAACTTTTTTAAGTGCTTTTCGTTTAATTGGTCACCTCTATATAGAACGGACGGATTGTATTTAGAAAGGCTGTCGCAAAAATCATATAGGTAAATAACATAGACCTGTTCTTACCTGTCGAGCTACTATATCTTCTATCACTATTTGGGCGATATCAAGATGTTGCATTTCTCTGGAAACCCAATCATATCTTCGCCGATTCTCTGTCGATGCACGGCACGAGATACACAACTCTGCCATGATTCGCAGCAATGTTCAAACTTAACAACGAAGATAACAAAAACAAAACAAATCAAAGCACAAGGACTAGTGGGCATCACACGGACGTACACGGCAGCGTTGCTTTCGGTACTAAACAATACACGCGAACGCGAGCAAACGAATGAGCATGGCGCGATGGCGGTGGTGCGCGAGAAAGAGAGGGGCGAAAATGGAATACGGTGCTGCACCGTATTCCATTGTTCGCGTGCGTGTTTACCTGCGCGGTCATTGTTATTGCCATTTTTTAGGAAAAAGTCCCGGCATCCCAGCCGATTATGCAGTAACATTAGTGGTTTAAATGAGATATATTATGTTATCTTGTCAGAAATAGGTTAAGAACCACTGCATCTTACTAAAAATGTTTAAATGACAAGGTATGGTAGAACAAATCATTTGTTCTTGTTAGTTAAATTCACTTAAAATGTATGAAGTTGTTGAATTTTTGAACTCAAATAAAACCAAGGACAATGACCCTACAGCTTTGGTGCCATAATAATAAATACTCAGAGGGACAAGTTTTAACAGAATACAGCATTATTATTTCTTGGCCGGCACTTTTATATTTGGACCAAAAATGTATGAAATCCCGATGATGTCCTTTGTGTATGTTCTACGCAGTAAGGCCACGTAATTACAAATGGTTTTTCAAAATCAATTACGGATATTTTGGGCCTATATAAATGCGTTCAGGGAGAAAAATAATTAAAAATTGCGAAAAACCCTGATACTAAATAGAATTACGGTCACTACGGCCTTTACGGCGCTGTTAAGGTCATTGACACATACCTTACACACATACCTTAGTTCGTCTAAACAACAGCAATACAATTTTGGCACACTCTAATCTTATTCTTTGAATCACCTGTTTCTGTGAGATTAATGTCCTCAGAGAACGCAATGTAATTTTAATTAGTATAATAGATGTTATATTTCTTTCTAAATTTTAATTCTTTTTCGGTTCAAACGTCTTTACAATATGCCCAAATTATCATTATATTTTAATATTGGATGAATTACTTTTTTTGTGAGTCATAATTTTTTCTCGTTAAATTGTTGGTATATGTATATATATATATATATATATATATATATATATACAGGGTGGCCAAAAAGTCGTGGATCAAACGAAACAGGGAGATAAAGGAGGTAATTTCCAACAAAAAATCTTTCTCCAGCATGGCTATAACTTCATTGCACGAAAAGATACAAAATAATTTGAACCAAATACTGAACGAAGCTGAGATTCGTGAAGATAGAGTGGCAGAAATGTGGCTGCAACAAGACGGCGCCCCGCCTCATTACACTAGAGCAGTTCGAGAACATTTGAACGAGCGTTTCCCTAACCGGTGGATTGGTCGAGGTGGACCTATTGCATGGCCACCCCGGTCGCCCGACCTTAATCCCATGGACTTTTTTGTTTGGGGCTATTTTAATAGTGTATCATGGAGAGAATAACACCGAACAAGAACTACGACAAAAGCTCGAGTTTGCTAAGTTACAAATTCAAAATAACAGAGGTGCATTCCGCCGATTACGAGCAAATTTTATTAGGCGTAGGCGCAGATTGTGCGTTATGGTGAGAGGTAGGAACTTTGAACATTTAATGTAAAAATTTGTATTTAATAAAAGTACTAAGGCACAATCGTTGTTTTTATTTCATAATGGCTTCTGAAATTACTATGTAATATGTATGAGAAAAAATCTAATTTTTCCTTTTAATTTATCATTTTATGAAATTTGCACCTTGGTATGAAAAAACGATCATAAAACCAAAACTAAAGATCAAAAAGTAAAGTGTTGTACCTCATTTTAATCAGCATTAAACCGGCAAGTTTTTATAATACAGGGTCACCTTTCCGTAATACGTTTTTTTTTCAAATGGTGCTCTTAAAGTGAGAAGTAATTTTTTGAAACGCATCAAAATTTACGGAAAAACATTAATTGCTCGTTAAGTTTGATACCAAGAGCTGCAATACATTTTTTGTAGTATTGATACAAAATCGAGTCATAATACAACAGCTTTTTTTTAATTATTTTTAATCATTTTAACTTTTTTCTGATTAAATTGTAAAAAAACTCGGTACTTTCATTGAAAAAACAAAAATAGTTCATATCTTTTCGTGCAATAAAGTTATAGCCATGCTGGGGAAAGATTTTTTGTTGGAAATTACCTCCTTTATCTCCCTGTTTCGTTTGATCCACGACTTTTTGGCCACCCTGTATATATAAAAGAAAGTCGTGTTAGTTACACTACTTATAACTCAAGAACGGCTGAACCGATTTGGCTGAAAATTGGTGGGGAGGAAGCTTAGAACCAGTAGACGGACATAGGATAAGCATAGCACTTAAGTGCCCCACCGAGCCTGTCTGTCTGTATGTTCGCGATAATCTCAAAAACTACTGAAAGGATTTTCATGCCGTTTACATTTACCGACAGAGTGGTGCCTTAGGAAGGTTTTGGTCGATAATCATTTGTTAAGGTTTTGTGGAAATTGTTTGATTTATGACGTTAATTGTTGAAGGTGTCGGAAAAAATCAAGCCGTCTTTTATAGGTCTACAAAAAAGTCCGCGATGGCATAGATACGTCTAACTTTTAAGGATAGGTTACAATACCCATTCTAAGTTTAACAAACTGATCAGAAATAATATGGTATTTTAAGAAGCTATTTAGACGGATACAATTTAATTAACCTTATCTAGGAGATTATCTAGGAGCTGTCTTAAAATTAAAACGTACATGTGAAAATTTATTATAAAGTAGGTATATATTTTTACTCTGTGCTATTACTATATTGCAGGTATACTTGCTAAAGAAGTTTTTTGCCACGAACACTCTCCCACGCGGGCGAAGCTGCGGGCAAAAGCTAGTAGTATTATACAAACGGAGAGAGTCCCAGACAGTACTGATTGAGACAATCTGTTTCGGAGCCTCACATAGAGCCGACTCTGAAACGATTGCCCCGATTATAGGCTATTGTGTGTCGAAGGCCTCTTTATATGTACATACATATATACATGTATAAATAACTCTTACAACAGGCCCTTAAATCATCGCTAATAGTGTAGCATCAAATTAGGTCCATCATAAATAGTATAATAATATCTATGGACACTTCCACACTACGTCAATCTGGTCCCGTGGTAAGTTTTCGAAGAACTTCTGTTACGGGTAGAACACAACGGAAATATATTTAATCATTTTATACTATACACATATTATTTAAGACTAGCTTTTGCCCGCAACTTCGGACGCGCGGGAGAGTGTTCGTGGCAAAAAACTTCTATAGAAAATATACCTACAATATAGTAATAGCACTGAGTAAAATATATATCCCCTAAATATAAACTCCTAGATAAATATTAATATGGTATCCGTCTAAATAGCTTTTGAAAATACCACATTATTAGTGATTTTTTAAAAACTTAGAATGGATATAGTAACCTATCCTTAAAAGATAGAAATAATATTATATGCCGTTACGAACTTTTTTGTAGACCTTTAGAAGAGAAACAATCCCACCATACAATATTGTTTTATTATAAATTATCTCCAACGGGTTAGCTTAGATAAATAAGATAAATATTCATCGATAAATGTTCCCAGACGGTGTTGTGGACTACGACGTCTTGGGTTTTACAGATCCTTCTTACGCTTAAGTGGTGATAATAATAATACAGCAACAATTGTTGTATTCTCCTTTATTGGTACTTATGAGAGAGATGCTTAACACAGATACGACTACACTATATAATAGGTCTTTACCTATGAAATTGCCGTTCTGCAGTACTGGCCATTTCAAATCAAAATAATTTTTGTTTGGCTAAGAATTCTAATTTCAAATTAATTTTATTTTAAAAACATGGAATTCTTTTTACAAAAGTAGTCATTTGTTTATTGATCAGTGTTACATTTTCATCGCATTTCAATCTTTTTCGTCATCATGGATACGTTAAAAATTCGAGTAATTATGGAATATGAGTACCGTCGTGGCAGCAACGCGGCACAAGCAGAACGCAACATCAACGACGTTTACGGAGCTAACACTACAAACCAACGAACCACCGTTATTGGTTTGCTCGCTTCCGTTCTGGAAATTTCGACCTGAAAAATGAACCTTGCGGTCGTCCGAAGACTTTGGTCGACAATGACGAATTAAAGGCGATTGTGGAAGCTGATGATACACAATCTACGGCTGAATGAGCAGCAGCTTTCGACGTTAGCGTCAAAACACTATTGGTCCATTTGTGTCAAATTGGCAAGGTAAAAAAGCTTGACAAATGGGTGCCCCACGAACTCAATGATCGCCAGCGCGAAGTACGCGTCGAGACGTGCCTTACACTACTCAACAGACACACAGTTGAAGGAATTTGGAACCGCATTGTTACCTGCGATGGAAAATGGATTCTGTTTGATAACCGCAAGCGCTCAGCAAGTTGGTTGAATCCTGGTTCAGCACCTAAACAATGCCCTAAACTTACCCCTAGAAAAGTGATGGTCACTGTTTGGTGGTCTAGCGCCGGTGTGATTCATCACAGCTTCTTACCAAACGGGGTGAGCATTACTCCTACTACTAAATTTGTGTACTGTGAAGAACTGAACACAATGATGGAGAAGCTGGCACATCTCCAACCAGCATTGGTCAATCGCTCGTCTCCGTTGCTCCTGCACGACAACGCGCGACCTCATACTGCACAGCAGACGGTCTCCAAGTTGCAAGAAGTGGGGTTGGAAGCTCTCCGTCATCCGCCCTACTCACCAGACCTGGCGCCTACAGACTACTTCTTTTTCCAGAATTTGGATAACTTCTTGGCGGAAAAAAATTTAATACCTGAGAGGCAGTACAAAATGCCTTTGAAGAATTTATTGCCTCCCGTCCAGCTGATTTCTTTAAGAAGGGCATCAACAAACTGCCACTGCGTTGGCAAAGATGCATTGATTGCATGGGTGATTACTTCGATTAATACAAATAAAAGATACATTAAAAAAAATCGTTTAAATTTTTTCATACAAAACGGCAATTTCATATGTAAAGACCTAATATTAGTCTTTTGGTTACCTAAAATAAATAGGCTGTGCTTGTGACATCTGTCAATATGACATTGATAGTTCTACTTCATAATACTATTATATTATGCAACAGACGGCTTGATTTTTTCCCGACACCTTCAACAATTAACGTCATAAATCAAACAATTGCCACAACACCTTAACTAATTATTGTTGACCTAAACCTTCCTTAGGAGTTAGGAACCACATTACATGATAGACATATTTAATGCACATGCATGACCCAGGAACACAGAAAACTTTTTTTACTGGCTGGATTCGAACCCGCGACCTCCTGCTTGAGCGCTGACTCTCAACCACTGATTCACAGAGGTCGTCAATATTTTTAGCACCTTTTAATGAATAGGACTAGCCAAGGTAGATATACAGATCACCACCATAGAAAGCAATTACCACCGCTCACCTCGGAAACACCAGATAGTTTACAGGTACTTTGCTGGTCTTTAAAATCACCAACTTCGGTCCCCTGACGCGGCGAAAACGGCGCAAGCGTTATTTTACGCCGGTTTGGTTAGGCCTGTATTTCTTGTAATCGAAATTAATCTCCCAGTAAATATTAATTAAAATAGAAAACAACAAGTTTAAATATATGTTGAGCAACGAATTTCAAAGCTTAAAGGAAAAGTAATGTATAATGTAGCTGTAGTAATGTAGCTCAAAGCTCAGCACAGGATTTAATGAAAACTATAATTAATATACTACGAAGGAGAACCTGGTCACTGGTAGAAGTGTTTCTCCTTTTTATGGTTAAATAGGGATAATATTTTATATTACGAGTATCCGATTGCGGAAAACTGATATAATAAACTCACAATAAGTACGGGAGGAGAGGGACACTTGATCCTTACGGGAGACTTGGTACAATAAATTTCCAGAGCCTGTATGGGCAATACCTAGTTTTACAGTGGCTATTTCGGTAGTAAACGATACCAGCAAACTTTTAAAAATAAGAATCGTCAGATATGGCACTTTTTAAATGGTAGTCGAAATATGTTTTTTGTTGCATTCAACTTATATTTTCTCGGATTTAATAGTTATTTAGAAACGATATTTATGATGTGTATGGATTATTAATTAATCCAGGTTATCTATGTGTCTTTCGTTTTCTTTTAAAAAAAGTATTAATCAAAATCGACTTTAATTATTAATTTGTTAAAGTATAAGACTACTCCCTTCATTTGATTAGACTTGATCCCCTTGATTAGACAAAAAGGGGGATCAAGTGTCCCTAATTTCCCCTAATTGGAAGTAGTAATTTTAACGAAAACTTTATAATGAAATGAAAAAGCAATTCTAAAAGTAGGAAGCTAAATAGGTATAGCAATATTCAACTTATTTACGATTGCATCTGTTATTATACTATCAACAAAATCTTTGAGGCAACTTTAAATAATATTTTAAAATACGTAAAAATGATTAGAGATATTAACTTCACTCAAGTCTCAGCAATGTTAAAACTGGGTACTATAAATTAATTATTAGAGATTTACAAGACAAGTTGCAATTAAAAGTTAAGTGCCCTTACGATGCGATGTAGTAAGAGTTAAGCGACGGAATATGCTGAAATGTACATTATCGATTATGTATGTTGTGGGAGTGGGAAGGCCTCGCCGGAGCAACAGTTGTGTCGAATCAACAGGCGGGAGCGTTCGGTGTATCCCATCTAAACGGGACATTCTATTATTAAAAGTTTTTTTTACAATGAATTATCAAAGCAAAGGTAACAAATATGTGTGTCCGAATGACAGGCAACTCTCGTTGCGAGCTAAGTGAGTATTTATTGAATTTATCCGCTCCGAAAGTTTTTGTTTACATCATTGTTTTCCCGGCGATAAACAGTGCTTGTGACTGTGCATTTGTGATGTCAAATAAATACTTATAAAGCTTTGAATTATAATTTTTAGAGTAATACGATATGTTAATATGTTAAAATTATGTGTGATTATTTTTTTATAAGTTTAATACGGTGAAGCTTTGAAGTCAGTACAATAGGTAATCATGTTAAAACATAATATTATTGTCTTCATATTTTAATAATGACTTTTTACACTTTAATAAGAGGTTAATTTATTTTGGGTATGCGTTAAATACATTTTTTTATATTAAATAAATAAATTTTCGTCATGCTTAACCACGCGGAAAAACGCAATAAGTTCGAGTAGGTTGGTACTTACATTTATCAGCTACCAGCTTTTGCCCGCGGCTCGGCCTGCGGAAATACAGTATCCCTCGGGAACACTGTAATTTTTCGGGATAAAAAGTAGCCGATGTTTCAATCCAGAGCCTCATCTACTACCATACCAAATTTCATCGAAATCCGTTCAGTAGTTTTTGCGTGAAAGAGTAACAAACTTCCATCCATTCTCACAAACTTTCATATTTATAATATTAGTAGGATACTCCGAACGTGTCCAAAATTATCCGAAAAAATAGCAGTTCAATTTTTGATAAAACATTGTGTTTTATCGATAAAGTAACATGAGCTAGATGCTAGCCAATAAATGCGAAGCCTACCTGCGAAGATTAATTTACTTTTGTCGGTACTTGGTACTTACTGATCGAGCACTGAAAGCGTACTGAGTTACCGTGGAATTATACCATTGGTAGTACGTACTTAAGATTAAACTGGTAAAAACTTGGCGCACTTGTCTCCTCTGGTGTTGCGATCGTCCACGGACGACAGCAATCGCTTCTATCAGGCGATCCGTTTGCTTGTTTGCCTAGTTTTCATCAAATTTTATAAAATGGGAATCTTTGTCTGTCAATTATCGTCCATTTGAGGGATGAACTGCCATAATGTTTTGTGCACAAAGAACCATTAGGTGATTGACCTTTTATTATTTTCCTATAGCTAAAGGTTACCCGTAGGTTTATTCTAAAATATAAGCAAGGATGCGACCTTGTCACTGAGCGCTATCAGGCACATCCGTTTCCGGTGCGTTCGAAGTTCGAACTCATAAGATATTTCAATCACATTTACACACAACACAAGTTACAAACGCTTCTTAAATTTTCTATAGAATAAAAATGTTCCATGAAACTACTTATTATATGGCAGTAAAATATATAATTATAATTGACTACTAGATATTATAAAAAAAAAACTGAAAACATACTTATTCAAAAAATGCTAGAAATATAAAGAATATTTTGTCCTGTCAATGTTTTTAATATTGTACTACTTAGATAAGCTAATAAAGTTTTTTGAAGTTTGAAGAGGCCTTTTAGTCAGGCGTTGCTCTTAACATTCTGCCAAGTAGAAACATTGACGGCGTGTGACTTTTCTCGCTGAGTCCTATATTATCCCAGTTATATATTCATTGTAGATGCAATAATTTTACTACGTAACAATAAAATACAGTTAACAAAAACAAAATCAATAACAATTAATATTAAAACAGAAAACACGTTTTATTTCGTGCTATCCACCTAACAGGACATATTTTGACAGCGGCGCAAACGTACAAATGAAATTTGTATGAGCATTGGGTGCTATCATGATTACGTGTATCGCTGTTGCTGCTAGGCCCGCTGAATGCATAACATGTCGAGGCAAAAAGTGTATACACCTAAATGGCCCCAATCAATCCTATGTTTGGGGCCACTACTATAATATTAATAATATTAAATAACTACATTTTTGACGTGATAACGTCTTATAAATCGATGGAGCCGGCTGCACGCACGAAAAAACATGACGTCATGCGTTACCTGTTACCCGTTATCGTTACCAAGTACCCTTACCAAGTATCCAAGTACCAGCGTTACCTCGCATTGCCTTTACCTCATTATTATTATTATTGTTGTTGTTGTAGTTATTGTTGTTGACGTTGTCACGTTCTACTATCGTCAGTAAACCGACTTTACACAATACGACAACCGGTATGTTCTTTATTAAAAACTATAACCCGACGAAGCCTATGTTACCCGGGCTATTATAACGGGTCCATTGCCTCTTCATTCATTAAAATTGGACCACAAGTGTGCCTTATTTAAGCAAACAAATTATTTATATTCTATTCTAGTCGAGTAAAAAAGTGATGTGGTAGAGCAGGTTGGCGGAACTGTACGCATTTGTCTGTGACGTCACACATCACTGTGTGATGTCACACACTGGCGTCACAGATAAATGCGTACATAAATAGGAAAACCATCGAAATCCCTAGTCCATACAGAGATCTAGTTAAGCCACAGTTGGCTTAACTTAAGGAATGCTATTAGGATACGTGATGATCAAGGAACCGTCACCTTCTTGACGGCTTAAGTTAGGGCAGTCAATAGTTCTCGTGAGTTCGACGTCGTAGCAGACAAATACCTCCGTCAAATACGCCTTCGTACTGTTGTCCTGAAAACAAAAATACAAATAAAAATGTGATTAATATGACGGACGGACGGACTGACATCGTTCTACCAAACACTAGAACGATGTCAGTCCGTTAATGTCAATTCATACTATTATAATTCTTTCTTAGATAAAAAGAAGACGCGAATTCATGCCTCTGTTCACGACCGACTTTTTTTGTGATGTTTTTATCTGTATATGCATTATATAAAATGATTTCTTAACGAATTATGGATCAATACACAGCCTAAACCGCTGAAACCTAAAACTTGTACGGTGTGTTCTTTGATCTGTGTCGATGTGACGCAGTGTTCCTTGTTGGTATGACCTAGCTAAATTGGTTTTTATCCGTCAAAACTCCTTACATTCTTAAACTCATGGAAATACTTGCAGCTGTTTCGAGCCTTCCGATTATATAATATATACAAGATTTGCTCGCTTAAAGTATAATATTCCTTCCTATACATAATTAAGCGCGAGAGGTATCTATCTATATCCGGGCTTAATGTGTAGACATAGGATTGTTTTATTCCGGTAATCATCCCTTAAGGGCGTGAAAAGAGGGTGAAGGTTATTACCCTTTGGGTACGGGACCCTAAAACTTTGAATATACTTAGTTTACAAAAAAAAAACAGAAAAATGCAGTACACGCAGGCGAAGCCGCGCGGGGTGAAGCTATTTAAAAATTAAAAAAAAAACATATTTTTTTTAAAGTTAGAACAAAAAGAAAAAATATGATTACTCTAGGTGTGTTATGATAATTATCATATCATAACTTTTTATTGATTTCTGATTAAAGAAAAATAAAACCCTGCACTTACTTCTTTTACGAGTTCTTTTGTGTAGTCGACTTTGACTTTCGCTTTAACCCTTTTTTTAAGTATTTCAATGATATCTGACAACTGTTTTCCACTTCCAGGCCGTACTCCTCCATTGAACAAGGTAACATAGAGGTTCAGAGTACCATACAAGTCATAAGTTCTTTGAAAATAGCCAACGCCGTCCCTAATTTTCGAAGAACGGGTAGCGCAGTTTCCGTGCTTTTTAAATTCATGCTCCCAGAGGTATTTCATTGGTCTTTTGAGTACGGTAAGCCAATATTTCGATATGGCACTGTGAAGATTTTTGTCTTGACTTTCAAACTGCCTGAGAACTTGTGCATCTTTTAAACGGTTTTCTACGAAGAACTGCTCCAACCGATTACACAGCGGGTTCTCTTGTCTACTATACCATGATGGCCACAGGCCGTGAATATTCCACATCGGACGAATCTTTCCTTGAAGTGTTAGGTCGTTCAACTTCTGCTTGTGCGCATAGCCAGGCGACCAAACAATGGCCAAGGTGAAGAGTCAAAGCAGTTCTTGGCCGGTGCGACGTACTTTTTTTTTGGGTCGTCCACACATAGATTATCTGTTCCATGGCTGATGCCAGCTGTATCTGATCTGAAAATGGATTGCAATTCCAATGTCTCTCTGAAACTCGAGAACGGCTGGACCGATTTTGCTTATTTTAGTCTCGAAATAATTGTGGGAAATCAGGGACGGTTAAATGGTTATAAATATTGGAAAAATTGCGGTGAAAATACTAAGAATGTCGATATAATTTACCCATACTGTGTTAGTATTGCGATTTCAAAATTTTTATTTACGTGAATAATCATCTAGCTACCCAATTTCTGGTTGGCTATTTATTAAATTATAATTAATTACATATTATTAGCTTTGGGTTTCAGAAAAAAATAGCTTACCACAAAATATAACTTACCTACGAAAATCAAAAATGGATGAGTTTCGTAAAAAGGCTTCAGTGGCTACCAACAACGCTAGGAAGGCCAAGTACGTGAACAAAAGTTTGTTGCACGCCATCTTTACACATTAAACTCCAAAACCAATCAGTGTTCTGCGAACTTCCTGTATTCAGCTCCCTGGAAAATGCAGCTGCACTGCATGAAACTGAGTTCAAGTAGGTATAAGTATATATGAGACGTTTTACCGAAGGAAAAAGGAAATTTAAAATTTTTTTAATATACAAATTTTGTAAAGCCTTCGTTTTTTAACCCTAATTTCCATAATATATACTTAAGACACTTTTCAAATTTTTACTTCAAAAAATTAAAATATTTATACCTCCCTAGCAATAGCGGGATACTTAATTTATAATCTGGGACAGAAAACAGAATATTAGTGAAAAATATATTAGTGTGCCAGGTGCCTGTCTGCCTACTAAAAGTTAAAACAATGAATTGTACCAAGTGTCCCATATCACTCGATCTCTCGTGCATTTACTATGCAATTAAAAAAGGTTTTAAAACGTTTATTTAACATTCATTTATGGACTTAGTAGATCAGTTAAAGCTTAAATACGGATTATTTAAAAAAAATATTTCCCATAAATTTTATAAATATAAATTATTAAATATTTCCCAGCCAAATATTCGTCAGCTTAAAAAATAATCCTTAAAATATTTCCCCTTCATGTGTAGACTTCATTCTACTCATTACCTCTACTGTCTATTTGTAACTTAAAGCAGAATAGGAACAAAAGTTCGCAACAGTCGGCCTGGCCGGATAAAAGCGTGGCTTGCACGATTAGTAGATACGGGCGTTACTAAAGCCATGAAAGATAAAGGGTTGATAGAGAAATATAAAATCGTTGTGTTTTATGACGATAATATAATCGCATGTCAATGTTAGGTCAAGATAAAAAGTAAAACAAATAGGTATGAAATTATATAGCATTGAACGAGCAATTCTTGTACTATTTAAGTATAATGTATAATCAGAATTTGCATGAAATCAGAGGGTTTTGGGGTAGAAAACCTTGGGAAACTGCGCTTTTATTTTGTTGTTCATTGAATAATAATTTGACTCTATTAATGTCAGTCGGAAATCGGTATGGTGTTTAGGTATGCATATATATATATATTTTTGCGTTGTTGGCAAATTGGTCTCGGGTGCGAATCCCGATCAGATGAATATTTTTGAAATCTTTTTTCTGACGTGACAACGTGTTATATATCGATGAACGCCGGCCGCACGCACGAAAAATTGTCACGTACACAACATTTTTTTTTAATTAATTTTTTTTCTAAACTTCATAAAAATAAGATTTACAACGCCAGTATGGACGTTTGTTACTCTTTCACACAAAAACTACTAAATGGATTTCGATGAAATTTGGTACGGTAGTAGTTTAAGCTCTGGATTAAAACATAGAATACTTTTTATCCCGAAAAAGTACAGTGTCCCCGTGGGATACTGTATTTACGCGGGTGGAGCCGAGATTAACAGCTAGTCTGAAATAAGTTCTGCAAAATTTTTAAACTAACTGTGGGGATTTGGCTAATAAAACCAAATGTGTTCCCGAACATAAAGATTTTATTAATTGTCCCACATAAGATTGATATATGCTATAAAAGTGCTAGGGGAGCACGCGCGGTGCTTGCTAATTATGAACGCGTACTGACGGTAAAATGCATTGTGAAGTGAAAAGTGCTACGGTGTGATTTATGACACCGTACATACTCCCGAGCCGAAAAGATACAAAAAATTAGGTTGATTTTGGGGGAAAATTACATCTGGTAAATATAGGGTGTGTAAGCTAGGACCTTACACATACGACTTTGAGCTGAGGGAAGTAGGTATATAGGTTAATGTGAGGGCTGGAGAAATCTGGGACTGACCTTATTGTTGAGCTGGTGGTTCTGTATCTGGGCGGAGGTTTCTTCTCACTACACTACACAGCTGTTGAGCGGATTATCGATAGATTTATCGCGGTTCGCCGGCGAATTTGGTATTATATTAACGAGCACAAATAAATATGCGCACACGCGTTCGCGTTCACTTTCGGGATGAGCTGAAAATGCATCCGGCGCGGAAGGGTATCTAAATGCAAGTGTTCGTCACTCTCTGACAGCGCCCCTTTCGGTCGGCCATACACCACGTAGTGATGTCCTTTGTGTTTATTCTAAACGTCGCGCTAGTGTTGGCGCGAACATAGGGGAGGTTGCTATGTCCCTCGTGATATTTACACTACACACTTCACTCGGCTGACGGTCAGCCGTACTCTGCTTTCGCGCACTAAACACTACACTAGGTTCTGCTTGCGGAGAGACACTGCTGAATCTTTTCCTATACTTCTTCCACAGTATGAATGACGCTGCTATAACCACGACAGCGAGCAGGCTGTATGAGATACTGTATTGATGAACGTCGTGACCCGATATTTGACTATCTGATGTCTTTAAATCTTTAGTGGCGACTTTCAACTCTTCAACTTGCTTGCCTAAATCACTGATGGAGTTGTTTATATCAATTTCGCTGTTATCAAGGATGCCCGAATATTGCAAGTGTGATTGGTTGATCATATGATTAATATTATGAAGTTTGGGAGCTATAACGCCCAAATCCGAATAGATCTCATTCCTGGAATTGGTCTGAGAGTACATAGTAAAGTCTCGGCCTTTTATCATGCAGTTAGGCTCGATGCTCAATATACCAGCCCCATTCAGCTGATCTGTGCTAATACGATCTGAACATATGATTCTGACCTGATATGTATTACAGCAAAAATAAAAATATTGGGATTCATCCTTCAGCTGAATCCACTGATCTCTGCATGCTGATTTGCTGACGAGACATTGCTTAGTTCTTACGTCGATCTTACAGAACCTCTCATCTGGTGGGAGATAATGTATGGGCTTGCTGAGATGACATAAGTAAGTTTGCTCATTATTAAAACATAGTTGAAGCTCAAATGTGGAAAGGGTAAAATAGGAATCCTTTCCTAAATTGATTGCTACGTAATCATCTACTGGGAGGACAGTGATCGCCTTTCCTGCTATCTGCTTAGGAATCGAAATAATTTTGTAAACGTTGTATGTTTCTCTATTAGTTAATGGAAACGATATTTCGAATATAAAATAATCCTTTAACATTCTTGCTTTAATTCTAAGTAAACTATAAACGTTCCGTAAGTCTGATTGTATGTTGTCAATGGGTAACGTGATATCCTTTGTCAACTGACTCCCTATGAATTGAAATTCGCTTTTAATTTGTTCCGGAGTTAATAAATGCATATTAAACTTGCCATGTGAAATATCTGTGATGGTATCTAAAATCGTGTCCTGAATTCTTTTCAGGTTTTGAAATAAGTTCATCGCCGTGAATGACGACAATAAAAAATGTTGAACGTCCGAAATCTGAATATGTTCCGACTTGAGAGAATTAGTAAAATTATACAAATCTTCAAGATGGTTATTTATCGATTTATGCTGAAGTTGAATCGATTGTTCTGTGCGTTTCAGTAAATTGTATTGTGCCTCGACGACTGATGTTTGATTCTGTATCAAGTTGTTAAGGTGATGCTCATTCTGTCTGATAAGCTCGATGTCGTTCCTATACTGTTCCGCAAATCTCTCGTCTAATACTCCGAACAGATAGTTGGCGGCGTAACCGACACCATTGATAAGCGCCCGGCGCTTCCTCGCACGCGCCTTAAAACGCTGATTTAATAACAAACGATTGTAGTGATCCAGTTCCTCGAACTCGTGCTATAATTGTAGCGTAATTGTTGAACAATAGTCATAGTCGGGAATATAACTACATATTATATTTGTATAATTAATGATTTTTTTTGCTGCGGTGAATCCTTCCAGTACGGAGACATATTGTAGTATGCTATGAGAGTCCACTTATCCCGAATGATCTTTGCACTTCCGGTATAATCGAAATATAGAGACATGTTGCTAGGTAATATTTTAGCTGCAGTCGTCACAATCGACATAAATAATATAAATGCTATCGCCATGGACGTGAAACTACTCTGCTTGATAGGTTTTCTTTGTTTTTTCTCTTCTTTTTGTGCCTCAGATTCTTCTTCACGGTCGCTGCTTGCTGCGTTCGAGATAGGTAACAATGATAATTTAACTACTGGCCTTTTGATAATTCCGTTTTTTGTTTTCAGAGTGACGGCACGAACCAATCCGTCCTCTCCGGGATGCTGCTCCAATACCCTCCCCATGAGCCATTTGCCGGGGGCATATTCTCGTCCTGAATAGTAACTAAATCGCCAACTTTAAGATTATTTCGTGCTCTTAACCATTTCGATCTTACTGAGAGCTGAGTCATATATTCGATCCTCCATCTCTTCCACAAATCGAAATATATTTTTGATATTAAATACCATCTTGACCTAGCATCCTGCTCTGTTTCTATGATGTGTGTGTGCTGTGTGTCAAATAGTCTAAGTCCTCTGGTCCTCTGTGAGCGCGCAGAGGGACCTAGAGTTTAAGATTGCTTCTATCTTTGCTAATAGGGTAGCGTATTCCTCATATGTAAGGTTTTGCTCACCCACGACCTTTTTAAATGATGCTTTATTCTTATATTTCTTTCCCATAAACCTGATGCTTGGCACCATTTCGCTACATTGAAATGCCAAGTGACATTCATGCTTGCTATCTCTCCTAAAGTGTTATCATCGAAAATGTTCTGAAATTGCTCCTGCATCAATCTGTTTGCTCCTACAAAATTAGTGCCATTGTCACTGAAGATGTGACGAGGCGTGCCGCGACGAGCTGCCATTCTACTGAGAGCCGCCAAAAATGCTGAACTCGTGAGGTCTGATACTATTTCTATATGTACAGCTTTCGTGACCATGCAAATGAATAATGCTATGTATCCTTTCATGGTTTTGATACCTCGTCCTTTATTTGCTTTTACATCGATGTATCCTGTAAAATCTACACCGGTGTTATAAAATGCTGGCCTCGGGTTAACACGTGCTGTGGGAAGATCGCCATGAGCTTCTGACCTAAAATAGGTGTGTTTTTCCTACAGGTCACGCACTTTATGATATGCTTTTTGGTTGCTCTTATACCACCAATGATCCAATACCTTTGTCTAAGATTGGCCAATGTAATTCGTGGACCGCCATGGAATGTTAGTTCATATGCTTGCTGTATCAGTAAAATTGTAAGTCGACTTTCGTAAGGTATGATGATGGGATTTTTTATTTCGGTACTTACACTCGCGTTCTTAAGACGGCCACCAACTCGTAAAATTTTGTCGTCGTTTAAATCGATTTAAAATTAAAATTTTGCTTTTTGATGATAACGGTCTTTTATTTGATAACAGTTTAATTTCTTCATTAATGTGCTCCAGCTGTACATTCCTTACAATAAGCATTTTTGCGTATTGTAATTCTCGTAATGTGAGATACCCTTCGCGGCGTTGTTTGCGCTTTGTTATTCGTAATATCCATGCAAGTATGCGAATAACTCGAGTTATGTTGCTATGCTTATTTAATAATTGTTCGATGATGCTTAATGCTTGAGGATCCGTATGAATTATAGTATTAGATTGTTTGTATCGATTTTTTAGCTCTAATGTAGTCTCGTATAATGTTGGCTTTTTAACTGTTAATGACGGCAACCATGATGGCCGTTCCACCATAGCTTATCTTTTTGAGCTGAGTCACGTTTAAGCCGCGACTAGCTGAATCAGACGGGTTTTCGTCAGTTTTAACGTAGTGCCAACATGATTTTGGCATTACTTGCGTTATTGCTCTGACTCGATTGGATATAAATGTTTTCCATCGTGATGGGTCTCCCTGTATCCATCCTAAAACTGCTGTAGAATCTGTCCTGCCATACACTTCTGCTTTGTATTGATGTAAACATTTTTGAACCTTGCTCATCAATTTTGATAATAGTTCAGCTCCCATTAATTCCAACCTAGGGATGGTCTGAACTTTGCTTGATGGTGCGAGTCTTGCTTTGGATGCTAATAATGATACTGATGATTTGCCATTTTTTATGACCTTACAGTAAATTACTGCCGAAAATGCTTTGCTAGAGGCGTCGGAAAATCCATGAAACTCGAGCTTGTCGTTTTCAGAAGTCCGATCCACCGTTGTATTTTAAATGTGTCTATATTTTGCAACTCTTGGCGTAAATCTAACCATTTTGTTTTAATATTCTGCGGGAGATTATCATCCCATTCTATTTTCGATAACCACACTTTTTGAAATAATAATTTCAGTGTCGTGCTCAATGGCGTAAGCCAACCTAAGGGGTCGTATAACCTCGATATTTCGGACAATAAAGACCTCTTAGTTGGTTCTGCTTCAGAATATTCTATTTTGCATTGAAATGTAAACACGTCACCTTGGGATCCCAGCTTAGACCTAAGGTTTTCGTCGACTCTATATGCTTAAATTCGTACGTCTGCTTGGTCACACTGCTCTGTATCTAAATCTGCTAGAAGTTGCTGGTCATTTGACTTCCATTTTCGTAAATTAAAACTTCCTAATTTTAGAAGCTCAAAATCTGCTTGTAATTGCTTGCTCTGCTGTAAATTATGATGACCTCCACAAAAGTCGTCTACGAAGAAGCTTTCTTCTACTTCTTTCGCTGCCTCTGGATACTTCTTCTTCACTTCTGCTAACTGCTTTAAACAATTTATTGCTAAGAAACTTGCTGCTTTTTCTCCGTAAGTAACTGGTTTTTAATTGATACGCTTGCACGGGTTGGTCTTTAGACTCCCGCCAAAATACCTTCTGATATGCTTGATCTTCGGGAAAAACCCAAATTTGCCTGTACATCTTTTCGATGTCTGCTGTATAAGCAAATTTAAACTGACGCCATTTCAAAATTATCTGCTGTAGATCCTGCTGAAGATTGGGCCCCTTGTACATTATATCATTTAAGCTATATCCACTCGAAGGACTTTGCTGATGCATTGAATACTACGCGTAGCTTCGTTGTAGTGGAGCTGTCTCGGATGACTCCATGATGAGGTAAGTAGAACTCCATTTTTCTTTCAGATGCTGATCGTTCCATATGACCTAAGTCCATGTACTCCTGCATGAATTTTTTATAGTCATTTGCTAATGCTGTGTTTCGATGCGATCTTCTTACTAAGCTCTGATACTGTGCTAATGCTGTAGTTTTGATGACCCTAATTTATGCTTCAATTCTTCTATGATAGGTAAGCGCACCTCAAATCTTCCATCCTCCAACCTTTTAGTTGTTTTAGAAAAATATTGAAGACAAAATTCATCTTCTGACGTCATCTCCTTTTCTTGGGAAATGTCTTCGCATTCCCAGAATCTTTGCAAGTCGTCAAGCCTTAAATTTTGACATATGATTAAAATAAAAATTATTGTTGCTAGATTTAAAGTTGCTCGGAGGAAGTCTTCGCTGATGTGAAAAATTCTGCTGCTGACTCGATGATGCTGGTTGCTTAAATACGCCCTGCTCTTGTTTTCTGCGCGATGATTCGAGCACAGTGAATTTCGTTTCCAAAAAATTCACGAATTCCTCTAGAATTGGCAATTCTCGAGGATTCTTGACTGATTCCAAATATTCTGTATACGACTCACTGTCCAATTTTTGCCCTAACAGGTGGACCAATAAGGGGTCCCATGAGCTGATATTGACTCCCAGGTTCTTTAGTGCATTCAAACATTCTTTAGTCGTGTCGTGTAATTTTTTAAGTTGCGCTGCTGATTGATATTGAATGGTTGGCAGCCCTAGCAATATGTTGACGTGCGAAGTGAATATGAGCCCTTTATTGTTGTATCTGTGGTTAAGAATTTCCCAAGATATATTATAATTAGCCGATGTAATTTGTAAATGTTGTATGAGCCTTTCAGCTTCGCCTGTTAATTTACTCCTTAAAAACTGAATTTTTTGGGCCTGAGACAGTGAGGGATTGTTATGAATGGCCTCACTGAATAAATCTTGGAATGACATCCATTGATGATAATTACCGCTAAATGTAGGGATATCTAATTTAGGGGTTGATTTTTCCCTATGGGACGTTGACCACATTTTTTTGTTAATGCTCTCCTTGATGAAATTAAATTTCTTCTCATGTGCTGTAAATTGCTTTTCGTACTCTAGGTTAGACCCGTTTAATTCATTATCGAGCTCCCAATGTTGAGCGTCGATTGCTGTCCATCTCATCTGTAACTGCTGCAACGTGTCTTCAAACTGCCACTTTTCTGTTAATGCTTCCAGGTCAATGTTGCTTACCGTTCGTGAAAATGCTTTGAAGTTCGTCATCTGCTTACGTAACATTTCTGCTGTTTTGCTGTCGACTCCTTGGGAGATTGTCCTCGACACCCGTTCTGCTGATGCTGCTGTTGACGGACCAGGGATAGGTAACGGGCTTGCTCCACGACTTGGGACCTAATTACCTTACCCTCTGGGTGTGCTACTGCTGGCGAAGTCACCTGCAAGAGATACTGCTGCAAAGTTGACTTCGTGATCTCGTAGTTTCTGGTAGCCCGTTCATTGAGACTTTTCATAGGCTCAGAATTTTCATCTACGTATCCTGCTAATTGCTGTCGATTCTGCTTAAATTCTTCCCAATATTCGTCAAGGGTTTGTAACTTCCGCTTAACGTAATCTACTGTCCTACGATCTCGCCCCGTCTTCTTGAAAGACGCAAGCAACTGCTCTATCGCACCTACTAACTGCTCTTGATTTTCGTAAATATCCTCCATTATGGTAACTTATTGCTCAAAGTGAAAAAATGGAAATATTTTACTTGATTGCTCGGGAACCTTTCTGCTGCTCACGCCCTGAAGAGCGTGATGGTCTGCTGATGAGATGCTGAAGCGATGCTAATGTTGATGCTGTTGTCTGCTGTTTGCAGACAGGAACTACACTGCTATGCTGAATACTGCTGCTGCTGATGCTCGTCTTCCACTACCACAACACTGATTCGCGAGAAACTCTTCTACTATATCACTACACCACCGATCTGCTACACTGCTACTCTACTCCACAGTACTGCTGTTCTGTTACACTGCTGTTCTGCTACACTATTGTGCTATTTCACTTTACCACTGCTCTGCTAGATTGATTTTACCACTACACCACTACTGCACTATCTTCTGATTTTACCGAACTGATTTTCTGATAGTCACTGATAGTCCTCACTCGCGAATGATCCTGCTTTGGCCAAATCGCGGAATGTCACAAAGCTCGAAGGACCATATTATGTGGGGGTTTGGCTAATAAAACCAAATGTGTTCCCGAACATAAAGATTTTATTAATTGTCCTACATAAGATTGATATATGCTATAAAAGTGCTAGGGGAGCACGCGCGGTGCTTGCTAATTATGAACGCGTACTGACGGTAAAATGCATTGTGAAGTGAAAAGTGCTACGGTGTGATTTATGACACCGTACACTAACCCTGATACAATAATAGGTAAAATAACCTACTTATAATTGTAATCCGTTTTTTCCGTACTATGTACCACGAGTTTGTACTACTTTTTGCCCTCGGCTCCGCCCGCGTAAATACAGTATACCACGGTAACACTGTACTTTTTCGGGATAAAAAGTAGCCTATTTGTTATCCAGAGCTCAAACTGCAACCATACCAAATTTCATCAAAATCCGTTTAGTAATTTTTGCGTGAAAGAGTAACAAACGTCCATCCATCCATCCATCCATCCTCACAAACTTTCATATTTATAATAAGTATTAGTAGGATAGTTATTATATGTGACACACTTCTGTGTAGCCAGGATCGACACCACAACACCAGAGTGTTACAAGTGCGTTCCCGGACCCTTAATCCCCCACACCCCCTTGGGCCCCCGTTAATCTCACTCACGCGGCGAAACTGAACGCCTAAGTTACTTCACACCGACTTTCTGTGAGAGTGTAGTATTTATCCGTCGTGCTGGCTCATTCATGCCGAAGCATGGCTCTACCAATTATAATTTACTCTACTATTACTCTATTATTTACTTATATCTCTACAATTAGCTAATAAGTAATAGGTAATAACTAATTTTATTTACAAGGATAACCGGAGTTATCAGTTCAAGAATCGCAATTCGCATGTGGTTGTAATTTGTCTCAGCATCAGTCTTTATCTAAATGACTAGCTTTTCACGCGGCTCCGCCCGCGTAAATATAATAGGTCTTTACCTATGAAATTGCCGTTCTGCAGTACTGGCCATTTCAAATCAAAATAATTTTTGTTTGGCTAAGAATTCTAATTTCAATTTTATTTTATTTTAAAAACATGGAATTCTTTTTCCAAAAGTAGTCATTTGTTTATTGATTAGTGATACATTTTCATCGCATTTCAATCTTTTTCGTCATCATGGATACGTTAAAAATTCGAGTAATTATGGAATATGAGTACCGTCGTGGCAGCAACGCGGCACAAGCGGCACGCTACATCAACGACGTTTACGGAGCTAACACTACAAACCAACGCACCACCTGTTATTGGTTTGCTCGCTTCCGTTCTGGAAATTTCGACCTGAAAAATGAACCTCGCGGTCGTCCGAAGACTTAGGTCGACAATGACGAATTAAAGGCGATTGTGGAAGCTGATGATACACAATCTACGGCTGAATGAGCAGCAGCTTTCGACGTTAGCGTCAAAACACTATTGGTCCATTTGCGTCAAATTGGCAAGGTAAAAAAGCTTGACAAATGGGTGCCCCACGAACTCAATGATCGCCAGCGCGAAGTACGCGTCGAGACGTACTTACACTGCTCAACAGACACACAATTGAAGGAATTTGGAACCGCATTGTTACATGCGATGAAAAATGGATTCTGTTTGATAACCGCAAGTGCTCAGCAAGTTGGTTGGATCCTGGTTCAGCACCTAAACAATGCCCTAAACCCGGGGTCTCCAAACTACGGCCCGAGGGCCACATCCGGCCCGCGGACAGATTTTGTCCGGCCCGCGGAGAGCTAGCATACTTGAAAACTCCTTTTAGGGAACATTTTATAGCAAATTAAATTTAGTTTACTGAAGTATTCTAATTTTATGTTGAATAATTATTAATATGACATCTACATTGATATGGTCATGGGCTAACTACTCATAACATTGTTGTAGGCTTATTGTTATTGTTTTTGTGATAAGTTGGATAAAGAAACACAGAATTGTAATGAGTAAATTTAACTTCAGTATATAATAACTAACAAATTATTGAAATGAATCCAACTAACATTTTATACATTTTAAATAAAAACATAACTTATAACAAGCATAATGACATATGAAATACTAATGAGATTTATGTAATTGAGATTTTCCACTGACAATAGTTTGTAGTTGTGGACTAATTTTATTTGTACCAATTATTATTAAAAGAGATTTAAGATGCTCATCAGTTAATTTAGATCTGTAAACATTTTTTGTGTACTTCATTTTGGAGAAGGTCTTCTCACACAAATAAGTAGTACCAAAAACAGAAAACAGCCCACGAGCAAATTTATGCAAATTATCAAATTGTGTCAGTGGAAGACCCTTATAAAATTCCAACAAAGATGAGTTTTGATATTTGTTCTTAATTATATCACTGCACTGTAGATCAATCATTTCCATTTGAAGTTCCGGGGCTAGGGTTTCAATGTCAGTATCAAAAGAATTCTGAAAAATCTTAATTTGATTCGCAATGGCATCAAAGTCCGAGAAACGAGTATCAAAATTTATTTTCAAAGCACTCAAAGTTTCGATTGCAAAATCGATAGGAAACTCAGTCTCAGTGGTGTGGCTGAATATTTCACATGTTTTAAAATGTGAAAAACATTTACTGCGTAGTTGTGATTGAAACAGTATCAATTTATTCCGGAATGATTTGATATTGGTGTATAAATCAGGAAGATGCTGGTTTTCTCCTTGCAATCTCAAATTCAGTTCGTTCACATGTTTTGTCAAATCAACATAGAATGCTAACTTCCACAGCCATGCGTTGTTTTGTAATTCAGTAAGAGGGCGATGCTTTTCATTCAAAAAAATTTCGATCACTGCTCGAAGTTTAAAAAAGCGCTGAAGGACTTTCCCACAACTAAGCCAACGTACGGCAGTATGATAAGATAAGTCATTTTCTCCAATCTCTTCAATAAATTGTCGGAATTGTCGGTAATTCAGCCCAAAAGATCTGATAAAATTAACAGTTGATATGACTGGTTTCAGAACTTCAGACATATCCAAACATTTTCCGCACAAAGACTGTTGATGAATGATACAATGTAAGACTACAACTACTAACTACTAAGTCTACAGCCTTTGACACAAGAGCGGCCACTCCTTTATCTTTCCGAACCATGTTTTTGCCTCCATCAGTTGTAATACATTTCAAGTTTTTCCATCGAAGGTTCTTTTGATTAATGGCCATTTCAACTCCTTTAAAAATATCTGTACCAGTAGTTGTGCCATGAATACTATACATATCAAGAAGTTCTTCATGCACTTCATAGCTTTTATCAACTCCTCGAATATAAATCAACATCTGAGCAGTATCTGACACATCCGTTGACTCATCCAAGGCCAAAGAAAACCACTCAACATGTCCATTTTTGTCGAACAGTTGAGAGGATATATTTTCAGCGATGTTTTCTACCCTTCGAGCCACAGTGTTTGCTGACATGCTGACAGTTTTTAATAAATTTACCTTTTCAGGGCACATTTCTTCGGCTACTGCAATTGTGCATTCTTTGATCATTTCTCCATCGGTGAATGGTTTTCCACGTTTTGCGATTTCAAGAGCCACACGAAAGCTGGCACGAGTTGCAGCCTCTTGTTCAGTTTTGAGTTTTGTAAATGAAGATTGCTGCGATTTCAATCCGCGCTTCATAGCTTCGAATTTTTCTGTCCGCAAACTTCCTGTATATTTTGAGTAATTTTGAAAATGTTTTGTTTCATAATGACGTTTAATGTTATATTCCTTGAGAACGGCTATGCTTTCATTGCAAATCAAACATAGCGCCTTGTTACTGGACTCAATTACGAAATACTGAATGTTCCACTGATCTTTGAATTTTCTGCATTCACTATCAATTTTTTGCTTCTTTTCCATACTACTAAATCACACACAAAAGCAACAATTCAAATCAAAATACTGTTACAAAGATGTCTGAAACTTAAACACGCACAACCACATTTTAAGGAGGTACGCACTATTTTATTTCACAACACTGTCATAGGAACTGACTTGAGGTTGCGCCACTAGCCTTCTTATATACTCCAATTACTGCCATCTAGAAGTGAGTGGAAGACACCAGAACTTTCTCGAACCAACGAGATTATTCTGTACGTGCTATTAGCGCCATCTGTTAGCGATAGAAGGTACCACCTATTTCCACTTGTGTCCACCAGAAGTCGTGTCACGTTACTCCTCATGGCTCGTACTCTACGACTAATCTAGAAATTACAGAATGACAGGAAAATCCGTTTTGCGGACTTTAGTCCGATTTGCAGCCTTTTTTAAACGTTGCGTACTTTTTTTTTCATCAGTGGACTATTTCACTTTTTACCACCGGCAACAATGATAATATGGTTTTGGCCCTCGGAACTTACTGGAGTAATCAGTATGGCCCTAAGGCTGGAAAGTTTGGAGACCCCTGCCTTAAACGAAAACTTACCCCTAGAAAAGTTATGGTCACTGTTTGGTGGTCTAGCGCCAGTGTGATTCATCACAGCTTCTTACCAATCGGGGTGAGCATTACTGCAGATGTGTACTGTAAAGAACTGAACACAATGATGGAGAAGCTGGCACATCTCCAACCAGCATTGGTCAATCGCTCGTCTCCGCTGCTCCTGCACGACAACGCGCGACCTCACACTGCACAGCAGATGGTCTCCAAGTTGCAAGAACTGGGGTTGGAAGCTCTCCGTCATCCGCCCTACTCACCAGACCTTGCGCCTACAGACTACTACTTTTTCCAGAATTTGGATAACTTCTTGGCGGGAAAAAAATTCAATACCCGAGAGGCAGTACAAAATGCATTTGAAGAATTTATTGCCTCCCGTCCAGCTGATTTCTTTAAGAAGGGCATCAATAAACTGCCACTGCGTTAGCAAAGATGCATTGATTGCATGGGTGATTACTTCGATTAATACAAATAAAAAATACATGAAAAAAATTAGTTTAAATTTTTTCATACAAAACGGCAATCTTATAGGTAAAGACCTAATAGTATCGGGTATCTCACGGGAATACTGTACTTTTTGGGATAGAAAGTAGCGTATGCTTTAATCCAGTGCCTAAACTACTTGCATACCTAAATTAATCGAAATCCGTTCAGTAGTTTTTGCGTGAAAGAGTAACAAACATCCATCCATCCATCCACCCTTACAAACTTTACATTTATAATAGTACTAGCTGGTGCTCGCGGCTCCGCCCGCGTAAGTATAGTATCCCTCGGGCTACTACTTTTTCGGGATAAAAAGTAGCCTATGTTTTAATCCAGAGTCTAATCTACTACCATACCGAATTTCATGGAAATCCGTTCAGTAGTTTTTGCGTGAAAGCGTAACAAACATCCACGCTTTCACATTTATAATATTATAAGGATAAGGATAGGGATAAGGATATAGTATATAGTATAGTATAGTATAGTATATAGTAAGGATTAGTATAGTAGGATTGTGATTTGTAATATTTAATCTAAACACGAATCATAAAGGCGCGTCTCCTGCTCATATTTTTTCGAAACATAACACAGAAAACATAAAACAGAAACATTTATTTACATATTATACAAGCTGTCTCCAGCTATATAAAATGTTTTTGATTGGAACAAAACATTTTGTGTAGACAAGATCATGAGTTCCGATGAGGAAGACCTAAGCACTTTTGACGATTGCAGATGTAGAATCTAGGACTAATCTAAAACACAGGGGGTCTAAAAGGGCCACTTTAGGTGTTTCACATATTTTTTTCAACTGATATTATGTGCGCCATTTTCGCCATTTTACGCATTTCTATTGAAAACTGTCAAAATTGATGTTTTGTAATGTGATGAAATCAGATGAACCATGTAGCCCTTTTACCATTTCACGATTTTTGTATGGGCGATCTAGGGTTAGAAATTACTCAGTACTCACGCACACAATACTCGCAATATCCCATACTAATCATATGCTAATCCTCGCTTGATCTTTAGAAAAAAAAATGACACTAATTAACTTTGATTTTTATTGTCCTTGGTAAAAAACTAAAACCTCGTATCTTTTGGGTTATGTAAACAGTTGTCCCTTTTACTCTGAAAAAAAAAATCTGGCAACACTAGTCCCGGTGTACCACATTTTGACTTTATTACCTACTATGGCAATAAAATTGAAAAGTAGTAGACTGCGGGTGTCCGCAATTTTACATAGGTATCTAAAAATTGCACTTTTCGGTGACGCAGGCTGCGAACGGGCTGGAGCGCTGCCCGCAGCGAGCCCCCGCTGACGCCTAACGAGACAGATGCCATTCTGGCTGTCGTCAAGCGAGCTGAGAAATTGGACGAAATAGAAGCCAAACGCGTCGGACGATTAGTCGCTCGACTTGAAGGTCAGTTATGCTGAAAATCAACTATTCGATATGTGATATCATCTAAGAATTGGTAATCTGCATATGGGAGAAGTCGATGGCCAACAACTACGACGATTAGTAGCTGGACTTGATGGTCAGTAGGTAATGCTAAATAAAGTTTATAAGATTACTAGCTTTTGGCGACGGCTTCGCACGCTTAAATACAGTATTCCACGGGAACACTCTACTTTTTCTTGATAAAAAGTAGCCTTGGTGTTAATCCAGAGCTTTAACCATACCATACCATACAAACCATATCAAATTCCATCAAAATCCGTTCTATTATTTTTGAGTGAAAGAGTAACAAACATCAATCCATCCATCCTCACAAACTTTCACATTTTTAATAGTACTAAGATATCGAAGCCTAACGAAGTCGATTGATAGTAGCTTGTGTTAAAGGAGAGAATTTACTAGATAATAATTTCACCCTATATTGTGTTTGACTAAAATTAAATGGTGTCGTAATTTTGAAGCCACCTTACTAATAATTTAAATAGGAAAGAATTTGTTTGCTCAATGCAAAATAGACTCCGAAACTACTGGACCGATGTTGATGAAAGGCACAGAAATAGAGTCAGCAGAAGATAGTTTTGATTTATTTATTTTTTGATTCTGCTGTGTTCTTGTTTAACTTTTTTTTGTGTGTGTGTGTGTGTGTGTGGACCAATTTTCAAAATATTTTTTTTGATATATAGGGTATAATCCCAAATTGATCCTTTTGAGTCAAATGTGATTCAATTTTGTTCTAAAATTTTCAACTACTTTGATTCATTTTTTCACAACAACATTCAACAAATTCAATTCATTTGATCAAAGTGGTGACCTGAGGTATACCCTGGACCAAAAGTACTGAACAGAACTCCTGACTCCTTATAGATACATGTTTGGGGATTTCGGCGTTGTGTAAAGAACTGCAAGCATATGTCACTTTGTCAATTAGAGTAATCATCACCACCATCATCACACCATACATCATCACATTATGATGATATAAAAGGTACTTCTCATAGTATTTTACACCGACACGGATTTCTTTGAATCTCTGCCGATTATAGACGTATTTGCAAAATTCTTTTGTTGTTGTAAAGGGTATAATCCGAAATTGATCCTGAAGTCACTAAAGTGGAAATCAGATGATGGAATTCATGACGGATCGAGGGAACTCCTCGAAATTTATATGGACACATATAGTGATTTTGACTTTTTCTGAAGTAAGACAAGCATATGCTACCAAAATATAAGATTCAGAAGGATCACCACCATAGATCCTATAGCACTGAACAGAACTTCTCAGTCTTTAAAGAAACGCGTTTGGAAATTTCAGAACTGCAACATTATGTCAATATGTAACTTACAGTATTCATCATCATCGTCTTATTTGCAATACCTAATGGAATTTGGCGCGTATTAAATTATACATTCGATCGTTTATTTTAAAGGTTCTTTAAATGTATTAATAATAATTTAACAAATATCACTCTACAAAGGGAAAAATAATTATTTTAGACTAAAAATTAAACCGACTTCCAAATACACAAAAAAGTATGAAATAAATCTTATTTTCTAAATAAATCCAGTTATAATATGCAAAAAAAATACTATTTCTCTACTCAATCTTCTTAATTTTGAAGTCGGCACCAGCAAATTTGAACGTGAGTTCTATAAAATATTGTAGGATGTTGTTTGGCCTGGTACTTCAAAATTAAGAAGATTAAGTAGAAAAATACTTAAAATTTGAGACAAATTTAAAAGGGGAATTATTTAGAAAATAAGAACTATTTCATACTGTGTATTTTTACTTTGGAAGTCCATTTAATTTTTTGTTTAAAAATAATCTTTTTCACGCACGAAGTCACGGGCAATATCTAATTTGTCATAATAATTTTGCTCACTCTGATGCATGCATACCAATTGATGGGTGTATAACCTAACCCAGAACGTGTCAGGACACGTCTAAGGATGGTTCCGTAACTATCGACGCGCAACAGGTTTTTTTTTAAATTGCTTAAAAAGTTCCGATTTCGCTCAAAATAATTTTTCGATACAGTTTTTATCACTACCTATCAGCAAGGATCTTATAGTTTAGAAATACCCGACTTGTAAACCACTTTGAAGGTCGGTTTACCTGATATAAAAACATATTATATGAAACATCTCATTTATTTAGGGAGACCTATTTGACAGACTATATACTATTATGATATCCCAGACGACGGGGTAGGATGAAAAAAATAACCATCCACACTTCACATAATATGTATGAGGAGCCTCTCCTAAAATTTTTTATGATGATTTTATGATGCCGGTACGACATCTACGGTAGCTTGTGTTTATAATCTGAGGTAGTGTGTGTTGTTGTTATTTAACTTTATCTGTTCCAAATTTAATTTCCATTTGGGCGCATGAAGTCGCTGCAACAAATAGGTACTCAAAATCTGTGTACCCAGGTATGCGGCGGACGGCCTCCGGTCCGGCGCCCAAGAGCTGTCTTCTCTGCGGTGACACGTCCAAGCTGCTCGCTCCCCTGCGAACGTGCTCTTTGTGCAGAAACTCCGCCTGTCCCAAATGCGTCATCGAAATGCCAGCGCAAAAGTGAGTACGGTAGATTTATTAAAGGACATGGTCCAAAATTCATACTTAAAAAAAACCCAGCGTCGACAGCAATGAAATATTTACCACTGGGTTCACTTTAATATAATTTGATGTCACCGAACGGGCAATCCTGAAATAAGGAAAACTGATATTATTTTTGCTTATAACTTTGTGGGAATAGTGGTAGAAGGACCCAAAGGGAGATCTCCGACGGAGCGGGTGATATGCTTGGTCAGGCCGAAGCCCACTGTAGTGGTTTTCAGATGTTATATATATAGCGCCGACCGTAGAAAACTTCGATTGTTTTCGAACTTTCGAGGATTGTGGCACTAATTGGTCCGCCATAACTTCTATATCTGGCGTTTTTCGAGTTTACGCTTTTGGTGACATCTTATATAATTTCCTTCACAGGAAAACATCGTGATATTGACCAGTCATTCCTCTGGAATAGGCTGACTGTGTTGTGAGAATGCCGTATGTGCTTGGGCAACCATACGACATTTAAAAGAAAAATCGACTGTCCCAGGCACTACAGTATTTCAAGAGTGGTCACTTCCTTGAGGGAATACTGAATAAATCATCCAATAACGGATAAAAAACTCAAAGTTTAGTTTAGGTATATGATTTGAAGTGAAGACATTAGCAACAATTTAGTTTCTGTCGATTCTGGGTCAATTTCGGACCAACCGTTTTGGTTTATGGAAAAATGACCCTTATTTCTTTTAAATTCAGCTCGTAGAGGCACTTATTGAGATGTTACATGGCAAAACATGTTGTTCAATACTTAGTCTTCGCCCACTGGAACACCAGTGGTGGTTGTTAATATATGCAGATATATCCTGTGTGGAGTCTCGCCCTTTAAACAACAACAATTTTTATAAAAACTATAACCCGACTACGTAAACGATTATTTTCGCCTTTTCTTTATATTTCAATCTATTATCATATATATGTTTTGAGTCAATTTTCTATTCTTTATATATTTGGTTATATAGGTATATTTACTATTGTGTATTTCCTAAAACTTTCAATGTATGTTTAAACAACCACCGTATGTCACGCAAGTTCAATATCATCCGGCAGGTCCTCGATATACCCGCGGGACCAGTACATGTGCAACCTGTGTGCGGAGTCGAGGGAGGTGTGGAAGAAGTCTGGCGCGTGGTTCTTCCGGACACTGCCCAAGTACACCATGCCTGAGAAGAAAACCACGGCCAGATACAGCGATACACAGTTTTCCAGGTCCTTGCAGGTGACGATTTGTGTTATAAACGGGTTAAGGTTCCGAATCAGTGGTAATTGTGTAATCTTATTTTTATTTTTTTTGACTTTCAAAAAGTATTATATGTACAAGATTTCACTATAAATAAAAAGATTTAAACACCAAATGTACAACCTCCATACCGTCGTTGACGTTGCGTGGCGTCACTAAGGCTGGGACTATTTGATCCGGAATCCGGCGGACCTGGGAAAATTCAGAACACTGAAAATAGACCTCTGGGTTAATACAAAAGAGTTGAAAATCGAACACACGAGCGTCGAGTCAAATTTGACCACTCGAGTTTGAGAATTCGATTTTTTGCTTGTTCATCATCATCATGTCAACATCGCAGAGATTTTCAGCGCGCTGAATTTTCTTCGGCCTTCCGGATCCCGATCATATAGTCCCAGCCTAAGCTGTTTAGTAGATAAGTTGTACAAAATTGTTTCGCTGTTTTGCATCTTCCAGACGTTCCGCGACGACGATATAAAATATTGTCGCCGCGATTTACACACAGTCTTAGTTTTAGTAGAACGATAAATTAATAATAAAAAAATTGGTTGTTCCTTTAATGATAGGAGTGAAAAATCAATATTATAAAAGAAAAATAAATATAAATTATAAAATTATTTCGTCTGACCGAGATTCGAACCTGAAACCAATTGGTCAACAACGCAAAATTCAAGTGCCTACGTAACTGCGTTATGCGTATCTGACATTAGCATTCGAAATTACTCATATCTTATTATCTACTTATTTGTATGGCACGACGAACGAAAAAAAACGACAAACTTTTATCCCTATGTGGTCGGCATAAAAATCTAGTCGGAGGTAAAATACCTTCAACAAGTCAGTCATGAGCATGTCGGTGACGCGAACCCATAAGCTTTTCCCCTCCCAAAAAGTGCCCAACGCGGCTATAGGAGTTTTCACTTCAAAAATTATAAAAGATATGAAAATAATCACAAAAATATTCGTCTGACCGGTTTTCGAACCCGAGACATCAATTTGCCAACAACGCAAAAATGTCCAACGCTAACCAAGCTGCCAACCGAGTTTTACATTTACCTAAAAATTGAAAGCACTCCTTTATTTAGGAGGAAAGATAAAGGAAAGAAAAATATAATATATAACTTAAAAATGCGCAGTTTTCCAGGAATATGACGATCGATAGATAGCTAGATCGTTTTTTCTCCTGCAAAACTACCTGCATACTAAATTTCATGAAAATACTTGCAGCCGATTCCGAGATTCAGATTATATATATACTACACTTGCTGATTAGCTCATTTTTACTACGGGATCAACTTTCTTACTTGGAAAAAAAAGAGCTGTTTCCTACAAAATGCTATCATATGCCGAAGCCCTTTGTATTAAACAGCTGATTTGATTTTCAGATTGTATGATTTTATTTATTTTAGATATATATTTTTTTAAGGAAAGTTAATCCCATAGTAAAAGTTGCTTATATTCAAGAGTATACTCACTCCTGAAAGCTTGTACAGTTACTAGAAACACACTCTGTATATACATATTTGTTATTATGTATAAACTATTGTTCTAATGATATATAATATATCACTTTATTACATAAATAAATTCATTTTATTTTAATATTATGTAAAAACTTAGCTATGGTAATATCATTAAATTAGCTGTCTTTTCATAGCATAAAAGTTTTGCTTAAAATTAATATAGGTGTTTTACATATATTTTTTTATTTGAATAAAATTAAAATTAATTTATTTTAATGATCTTCAAATGTAGCGTTGAATATTCATGGCTTGTGCATTTATCAATTTATTTACTTGATCGCAACTCGCAAGAAATTCAACACAAAAGGAATACCAAATGGCTCAAAGCTTTCCTTTGCCTTTGATCCTGATTTTTCTCTTTAATTATTTGATCTGGACATCATTTAAATGGCAATTGTAATTTAAACATTTTTTAACAAGAAAACGGAGTCATTAAATTTCTTATATGCAAATTAATTTAAATGAAAATATCAAAATACATAATATCAAAATTTTGTTTAAGAATATTGATAAAATTATACTGTGATGTAACAAAGTATAAAAAAACTATTGTGTGCTAAAAACTAACTTTATTTTAACTAAATGACTGCTATGTAAGTCAAAATATCATTTAGGACTACGCTACACTGTTGCGTTATATAGTATAGCAAAGAAGGACCTAACGCTATACTATATAGCAAGGCGTTCACATAACGCGATATTATCGCAAGCATTTATAGTATACATATAGCAAGCTCAGTATGGTTGTGTCGCTCGTTTCGCTTGCGGGACGTCCGGGGGTGAGGGAGGAGGAAGAGACCGGCGGGCGATATAGCACAGCATGAACTCGACGCATAGCATCATTTTATAGCGTATAGTAAGCCAATAATATATTATAGTACAGTACAGTGTGAACGTGTCCATAACTTTGTATGCTGCGCGATATTGGTGTGCTATGAGCTATATACTATATGCTATTATATTATAGCGTAGTCTGAAAGCCGCTTTAACCAAAGAAAAGGCGGGTTAATCCGATTTCAACAAATGAAAATGGTGTCAATAGATTCGTGATAATGGCCCAGGTATTAATGGTTATAGTTTTAACTTTTGATCATTATCACGGCAGAATGTACGGTTTCCGAACGATAAATGGATTTCTGCACGATTGAAGTTGTGGTTAAAGGTCTAGTGAGTTTAATATAAGAACAAAAAGTTGAAGGGCATTATAAGCGTGCTTTGTTTAGATCCTTTCTGAAGTATTCAATGGCCGATAAATGGCCTTAGTGTTATATAAATTTTCATAAATAAATGGTTCCATGCAAAGGGCGGAGATAAAATGTTTTATTTATAAAAGGTCAGGTTCCACACAATCCTTACAAATGTGGAAAATGTTCAAATTGTTGGACCTCAACCTCAACCTTCTTTAGCGGCTGAAATAGATAATATGAAATGATAAAATAATAGGAGTCGTAATTGATTCAGTTACAGATATTGTTATATTTTTGATGTAAAACATCTTTTGTGGGGGAAAATACTGTCTGTTTAAGGGCAAGTGGTGATGTGGCGAATCACCACGTTTATGTACATTATTGATATCATTGTCGTTGAGCGTTCGTGCATAGATGTAAATGATAAACAGCGTCTACAAAGTATATTTTAATATTCCATATTTGCTACTGTTGTTTGTACTGTGTCCCGTTATGACTCATTGTCTTTCTTAACTATGTAAGTATGTACTACTTCATACGTGATTCAAGTACATAGAAACACAACTAAAGAATTCAACATAATAGCTTTTATATTCCTCGATCTGTCTGCAGCCAGCAAAACTTTTTTAATATAACTCGAGTCGCACATTCAATGTTACGCTAAAAGAATTTATTATTAAAGTATAAAATTAGATTTCAACTCGAGTTTTCATGCATTTGTAAAAATTGTTTTCAAACATCGATATTTTTATAATGTCAAAATGCCGTTTTTCACACTTCCATGAAATTATTAAATGATAGCCTGTAGGTGCGTACGTGGCTACGTACTGTATTATAATTTGTTTGTACTTATTTACCGTCTTTTTTGAGTCTCGATAATCTCTTTCTATGCTGCTTCATCCAGCCGTTTGATGTGAATTTTGAAAATAGAAGAAACATTCAAAACACTTTTTTGCATAGAAGCAGGAACTCGGATCGTAAAACTGCGAGTATATTTTTTGCTTTAAGTAACATAACAGGTTTATTTAAATAAAACTTTCGTTAAGTGTAACCCTTGAATAATGCCCAGAAAGGGTGAGATCGCCGCGAAATGCTACGTGCACATTGACCACGCGCGAGTAGGTCGACGCTCAATGCGTCCAGATTTTTTTGACGGTTGCGACGAAATTGATCAGATGAATGTAGGAGTAGGAAGTGTTCCGGTTTCCCTCCCCATGCTACTATACAGTATACAAGTTCCGGTTATATTATTCGACCTGATTACTTTTACAATAAGGTTTAAAAACTGGTGTCGGCGAATATACATTTAAAGACCCAAGGCCTTTAGTCATGAATCAAGATGTATTCGATAATCTCGACGACGAACTTCGAAATCACAAATATATGCGATTTGACACATTAGGTAAGTCATCGATAAAGTGACATGTCGCTTAAAATGCCTTATGTCAACTCCCGTACATTTTGTTTTTGAACTTCGCCGTCGAAATTATCGAATGCATCTTGACCAAAGGCCCTTGTCCAGAATGCGCACGATTTACGCGCGTACCATCTGGACGCAATGTATGCATTGTACCTCGACTCACGCCTGCTCATTACGCCCGGTACACGCGCGTACCATGTTCGCGCTTTCTGGCCAAGGTATAAGGTACGAACATATAATATATTTGTGACAGGAGGCCAGCAACAACGAGGGCAAGACGGACTCGGAGCCTGTCTCTCCGCTGGCGCCACACGCACCCGTCGTCTCCCGCCAGCCCAGCTGCTCCGACAGGCGCTCTGCCAGCGTGTCACAGGTAATCAAATGCGAGATGCACTTCGAAATAGTAATGAAAAACCAAAGGCAGTCACCGGTTTTTTTTTTCATTTTTATAAATTCTTATTTCACTTCAATAGTATAATATAACGATTTGCCTTGAAACCCTTACGCCTCCACATAAAACAAAAAAAATAAACATTCATTCAAAAAAATCATCATTCATCATATGAAATCCAAAAGTACGCTCATCGTGCCTAAACATCACTCCAGAAAATAACATAAAAAATATTTGTACAATGTACATACACTAGCGCTATCTGTGTATTGAGTCATACCTACTTTAGAGAGATAAGTTGTTATGTTAGAAGTATAAGTAGCTTCCGACATATTGCGCTATATCATGCATATATTGCGCATGGTGTCGTGACGCGTAACGCGTGACGCGACCTGGATATTTAATTTTCACTCTCAACCTTGAAGTTTCACTTCAAGAATTACAATTCTGTGAGTTTAGTGGTATCTAAAAAAGTGAGACTATGAAACAGATGCGCCATGCGTTGACGCCTTGTAGAAGGTCTACGAATTGTAGCAATTCGTAGAGGAAGCTTAAACCGACTTTGACGTGAGATAAGTTCTAGTTCCTGGGTAACCGAACTTTGCTCGGAGCTATACTAGATTAAAACAAAACTAAGAATCACAAAAATATTTTACCGGGATTCAATCTATTAAGAATTTCCGCACAACGCAAAAATACACATTTAAATATGCATACCAAACTGCTAATCAGACTGACATATTAGAGTCCAAATTATTGATAATGTTATATATTGTTGCACGGTGAAAGAAAAAACATAAGTATATAACTTAAATATGCATACCAAACTGCTAATCAGACTGACATATTAGAGTCCAAATTATTGATAATGTTATATATTGTTGCACGGTGAAAGAAAAAACATAAGTATATAACTTAAATATGCATACCAAACTGCTAATCAGACTGACATATTAGAGTCCAAATTATTGATAATGTTATATATTGTTGCACGGTGAAAGAAAAAACATAAGTATATAACTTAAATATGCATACCAAACTGCTAATCAGACTGACATATTAGAGTCCAAATTATTGATAATGTTATATATTGTTGCACGGTGAAAGAAAAAACATAAGTATATAACTTAAATATGCATACCAAACTGCTAATCAGACTGACATATTAGAGTCCAAATTATTGATAATGTTATATATTGTTGCACGGTGAAAGAAAAAACATAAGTATATAACTTAAATATGCATACCAAACTGCTAATCAGACTGACATATTAGAGTCCAAATTATTGATAATGTTATATATTGTTGCACGGTGAAAGAAAAAACATAAGTATATAACTTAAATATGCATACCAAACTGCTAATCAGACTGACATATTAGAGTCCAAATTATTGATAATGTTATATATTGTTGCACGGTGAAAGAAAAAACATAAGTATATAACTTAAATATGCATACCAAACTGCTAATCAGACTGACATATTAGAGTCCAAATTATTGATAATGTTATATATTGTTGCACGGTGAAAGAAAAAACATAAGTATATAACTTAAATATGCATACCAAACTGCTAATCAGACTGACATATTAGAGTCCAAATTATTGATAATGTTATATATTGTTGCACGGTGAAAGAAAAAACATAAGTATATAACTTAAATATGCATACCAAACTGCTAATCAGACTGACATATTAGAGTCCAAATTATTGATAATGTTATATATTGTTGCACGGTGAAAGAAAAAACATAAGTATATAACTTAAATATGCATACCAAACTGCTAATCAGACTGACATATTAGAGTCCAAATTATTGATAATGTTATATATTGTTGCACGGTGAAAGAAAAAACATAAGTATATAACTTAAATATGCATACCAAACTGCTAATCAGACTGACATATTAGAGTCCAAATTATTGATAATGTTATATATTGTTGCACGGTGAAAGAAAAAACATAAGTATATAACTTAAATATGCATACCAAACTGCTAATCAGACTGACATATTAGAGTCCAAATTATTGATAATGTTATATATTGTTGCACGGTGAAAGAAAAAACATAAGTATATAACTTAAATATGCATACCAAACTGCTAATCAGACTGACATATTAGAGTCCAAATTATTGATAATGTTATATATTGTTGCACGGTGAAAGAAAAAACATAAGTATATAACTTAAATATGCATACCAAACTGCTAATCAGACTGACATATTAGAGTCCAAATTATTGATAATGTTATATATTGTTGCACGGTGAAAGAAAAAACATAAGTATATAACTTAAATATGCATACCAAACTGCTAATCAGACTGACATATTAGAGTCCAAATTATTGATAATGTTATATATTGTTGCACGGTGAAAGAAAAAACATAAGCATATAACTTAAATATGCATACCAAACTGCTAATCAGACTGACATATTAGAGTCCAAATTATTGATAATGTTATATATTGTTGCACGGTGAAAGAAAAAACATAAGTATATAACTTAAATATGCATACCAAACTGCTAATCAGACTGACATATTAGAGTCCAAATTATTGATAATGTTATATATTGTTGCACGGTGAAAGAAAAAACATAAGTATATAACTTAAATATGCATACCAAACTGCTAATCAGACTGACATATTAGAGTCCAAATTATTGATAATGTTATATATTGTTGCACGGTGAAAGAAAAAACATAAGTATATAACTTAAATATGCATACCAAACTGCTAATCAGACTGACATATTAGAGTCCAAATTATTGATAATGTTATATATTGTTGCACGGTGAAAGAAAAAACATAAGTATATAACTTAAATATGCATACCAAACTGCTAATCAGACTGACATATTAGAGTCCAAATTATTGATAATGTTATATATTGTTGCACGGTGAAAGAAAAAACATAAGTATATAACTTAAATATGCATACCAAACTGCTAATCAGACTGACATATTAGAGTCCAAATTATTGATAATGTTATATATTGTTGCACGGTGAAAGAAAAAACATAAGTATATAACTTAAATATGCATACCAAACTGCTAATCAGACTGACATATTAGAGTCCAAATTATTGATAATGTTATATATTGTTGCACGGTGAAAGAAAAAACATAAGTATATAACTTAAATATGCATACCAAACTGCTAATCAGACTGACATATTAGAGTCCAAATTATTGATAATGTTATATATTGTTGCACGGTGAAAGAAAAAACATAAGTATATAACTTAAATATGCATACCAAACTGCTAATCAGACTGACATATTAGAGTCCAAATTATTGATAATGTTATATATTGTTGCACGGTGAAAGAAAAAACATAAGTATATAACTTAAATATGCATACCAAACTGCTAATCAGACTGACATATTAGAGTCCAAATTATTGATAATGTTATATATTGTTGCACGGTGAAAGAAAAAACATAAGTATATAACTTAAATATGCATACCAAACTGCTAATCAGACTGACATATTAGAGTCCAAATTATTGATAATGTTATATATTGTTGCACGGTGAAAGAAAAAACATAAGTATATAACTTAAATATGCATACCAAACTGCTAATCAGACTGACATATTAGAGTCCAAATTATTGATAATGTTATATATTGTTGCACGGTGAAAGAAAAAACATAAGTATATAACTTAAATATGCATACCAAACTGCTAATCAGACTGACATATTAGAGTCCAAATTATTGATAATGTTATATATTGTTGCACGGTGAAAGAAAAAACATAAGTATATAACTTAAATATGCATACCAAACTGCTAATCAGACTGACATATTAGAGTCCAAATTATTGATAATGTTATATATTGTTGCACGGTGAAAGAAAAAACATAAGTATATAACTTAAATATGCATACCAAACTGCTAATCAGACTGACATATTAGAGTCCAAATTATTGATAATGTTATATATTGTTGCACGGTGAAAGAAAAAACATAAGTATATAACTTAAATATGCATACCAAACTGCTAATCAGACTGACATATTAGAGTCCAAATTATTGATAATGTTATATATTGTTGCACGGTGAAAGAAAAAACATAAGTATATAACTTAAATATGCATACCAAACTGCTAATCAGACTGACATATTAGAGTCCAAATTATTGATAATGTTATATATTGTTGCACGGTGAAAGAAAAAACATAAGTATATAACTTAAATATGCATACCAAACTGCTAATCAGACTGACATATTAGAGTCCAAATTATTGATAATGTTATATATTGTTGCACGGTGAAAGAAAAAACATAAGTATATAACTTAAATATGCATACCAAACTGCTAATCAGACTGACATATTAGAGTCCAAATTATTGATAATGTTATATATTGTTGCACGGTGAAAGAAAAAACATAAGTATATAACTTAAATATGCATACCAAACTGCTAATCAGACTGACATATTAGAGTCCAAATTATTGATAATGTTATATATTGTTGCACGGTGAAAGAAAAAACATAAGTATATAACTTAAATATGCATACCAAACTGCTAATCAGACTGACATATTAGAGTCCAAATTATTGATAATGTTATATATTGTTGCACGGTGAAAGAAAAAACATAAGTATATAACTTAAATATGCATACCAAACTGCTAATCAGACTGACATATTAGAGTCCAAATTATTGATAATGTTATATATTGTTGCACGGTGAAAGAAAAAACATAAGTATATAACTTAAATATGCATACCAAACTGCTAATCAGACTGACATATTAGAGTCCAAATTATTGATAATGTTATATATTGTTGCACGGTGAAAGAAAAAACATAAGTATATAACTTAAATATGCATACCAAACTGCTAATCAGACTGACATATTAGAGTCCAAATTATTGATAATGTTATATATTGTTGCACGGTGAAAGAAAAAACATAAGTATATAACTTAAATATGCATACCAAACTGCTAATCAGACTGACATATTAGAGTCCAAATTATTGATAATGTTATATATTGTTGCACGGTGAAAGAAAAAACATAAGTATATAACTTAAATATGCATACCAAACTGCTAATCAGACTGACATATTAGAGTCCAAATTATTGATAATGTTATATATTGTTGCACGGTGAAAGAAAAAACATAAGTATATAACTTAAATATGCATACCAAACTGCTAATCAGACTGACATATTAGAGTCCAAATTATTGATAATGTTATATATTGTTGCACGGTGAAAGAAAAAACATAAGTATATAACTTAAATATGCATACCAAACTGCTAATCAGACTGACATATTAGAGTCCAAATTATTGATAATGTTATATATTGTTGCACGGTGAAAGAAAAAACATAAGTATATAACTTAAATATGCATACCAAACTGCTAATCAGACTGACATATTAGAGTCCAAATTATTGATAATGTTATATATTGTTGCACGGTGAAAGAAAAAACATAAGTATATAACTTAAATATGCATACCAAACTGCTAATCAGACTGACATATTAGAGTCCAAATTATTGATAATGTTATATATTGTTGCACGGTGAAAGAAAAAACATAAGTATATAACTTAAATATGCATACCAAACTGCTAATCAGACTGACATATTAGAGTCCAAATTATTGATAATGTTATATATTGTTGCACGGTGAAAGAAAAAACATAAGTATATAACTTAAAAAAGCGCAGTTTCCCAGCTTGGTTAAGACCTAGCTTGATCGATTTCTCTCCCCCAAAACTCCATACAAACTAAATTTCATGGATATACTTGCAGCCGTTTCGGAGATACAAGATTAGCTCATTTAAAGTATAATTATTAAGATAACGTGTTTTGATGCCAATAAATGTTATCTTATGCTAGCTATACACGTAACAGTATACCTGACAGGTTTGCCTGTACAGGTAAACCGGAGCGTGTATGTTGCACGTCTGTGCAGGTGTCCATAGTCCATACTGAATCAGCTCAAACTTACCTGACAGGCATAACTGTGCAGGTAAAGCTGTCAGATAAACCCTTACGTATGTCTGGCTAGCATTAAGTTTGTTAGCGGTTTCGATAGTCAATTGTCACCACCGAATGTTTTTTAGTAAATTGTTAAATTGTCACTCAGTATTTTTGAAACATATTGAAACTATTGTGTAGCCCGTTTACTAAAATAATTAGCGTCCAATATCATGTAGCAGACAATATCAAATTAATATTTTTAATACACAATTCCCGAGATTTCCTCTTAGGAATAAAACAAGGACAGTTTATAAATAGAACATCAATACCGCCCACGCTAGTTCATAAACCTACAATCATGTTAAAGTATAATTTACATCAACATTCCTGGAATATATGAAATCTGGTTAGGAATTTGTTGTAAAAAGGTAAAAATCTCTATTGTGCTCGGAATGCTTTGATTTTTCACACGAAATTAAACCGATCGTACTGATATTAAATCCATATTTCTTTGTAGCATAGCTACATTTTTTTAACGTATCGTTATAACTAATAACGATGCGTATAAAAAAATGTATGCCGCAAAATGGAACTCTGCGGTAACCGTATATTTCGCCACGATAAAAAGTAGCTTAAGTGTTACTCCAGATCCTAAAATACTACATTACCAAATTTATACGAAATCCTTTCAGTAGTTTTTCGTGAAGGCGTTTTTAATTAAAATTACGATTAAAAGTTATGTAGATACTTAAGTATAACAAATTGTAGGGCTATAATATTTTATAATAAGATAAAATATCGCTATCTATACATTTTTGTATAGAATTTAGTTTACTTTTTAGTTTTTTTTTTAATATTTTTTGTATACAGACGGTGTATCTTAGATACTATATATTTTGATATAAGGTACGTAATTTAATATGAAATTTATCATAAGATAAAATATTATAGTATCTTTACCGTCTGTGACACCCTTCATTTTTAAGAGATTTTGTTTTTAAATTTTATAAATAAATTACATCTTTTGTAACATCACATTTGCATTATAGAGATTATGGATTTCTTTAGCTTGTTTTCGCTTCACACAAAATCACACGTAAATCCTCGAAATACCCGTGAAGATCCTATGATCCTTATGATCTTACATCAATTCCACGAACCACAAGTTTCTGTTGTGAAACTTCGAAAAACTAGGTTAATCCAATTTGGATAATCATTATTTGATAATAATTTGCGATTACTGTATAACTGAGGATAATTCGCAAATCATTCTCAAGAACTGACTTTATAACGTACTAGGTGGCAGATGTTGTTCTGTCTAACTATGAACTGGAATAAAAAATAACTACAGCTAGATATACACATCTACAATCTACGTCTACACCTACCTACCCATATAAACAAACAATTTCAACACTAAAAACTACACCTACAAACTTCACCTACAACCTACGGGGGCCGGCCTATTATTTTCCAAATAGAACTGCTTCGCAGTCCAACCAAACAGAAAAACTGACCATACCTAAAAATGTACTTCATGACAATATGCTGATGATGACATTAACAACTGATAATGCCCCCAGACGGACTGTTGAGTAATAAGTTACTGACGTGTGACTACCCCTATTGTGTCGCGACGCTACGTCATCGTTACGTCATCACTTGTGTCCGATTGATCGCAATGCCTTCAGTATTTGGCCTTGGCGCAAATGGATTACCAAAGACCGCAACTGGTCGCCAGTCGCCGAAACTATATTATTATAATTTATCATATAGGTACTTCCGAATTCGCCACTGCGGTAGTGAGGTGTAGCCAGTGGGCAACTCAAAATGTAGATAGTTTATAGTTATATTATAGAGGTGGCGACATGTCGCGATAGTCAGTCGCCCGTTTGCGCTGAGTGCTAATGTTCGGAATGAATCTCAAAATAGGACCTTGTTAATACAAAATCCAAATCAAAAATTGAATTTGGCTTAATTAATAAGCGATAAATCAATAATATACTGCCATCGAATAAATGTTAGGGTTTTTCATATTGCTTCTCATGTGAATAATGTAGACCGTAGAACCAAATACTGAGTCATGTTCAAATGGAAATATTATTTCGACGTTTAGAGATATAATTTTAAAAAATTTTCTTCCAAACGAAATTGAAACATCTGCATTCGTATGAACGTTATTAAATTTCACATCTGCGGGCTCACGAACCTCAATTTTAAATTTTGCTCCGTACTGACATACATGTTTGGTTTATCTGCAAAATAAAATAGTTATGAGTACGTTACGTTATATCTTTTCAGGATTCACCACAGGAATGGAACGAAACGGACATTCTTTCCCATGGCGTCAGCGGTTTAAGCCTTCACAGAACTGACAGCTTTAACCAGAGGTCCCTAGGCTTGAAACGCACGGGTAGTAAGGGCAGCGCCTACAGCATGAGGAGTGTTAGGAAAGATATAGCCAAAGAAAGAACACCGACAATACCGGACTCAGGTTTTGGGACTTTAGAAGTTAAGTTACAGTATGACAACGGGACTTCGTCTCTGGCAGTGACAGTGCTTCGAGCCAGGGGACTTATCGGCATGGACATGACTGGACTGTCAGATCCTTTCTGTAGGCTGGAAATGTTACCGCGCGGTAAGTGCGTATATTTTTTTTAAGTCCGAAAGTAATTGAAAATGATTCAAGAAACACTCACCTACGCCATTGTTTAGTTAAATTTATATTTCCTCGTGCGTACAAAGGAATTAATTACGTATATAATAATTATTAAAGTACCTACAGGCTACATAATTAAATATTTCCTAAAGTCAACCGAACCTATTATCTTTTATTTTGAATTTATTTACAGAGGACTCTTACTCCAACAGACTAAGAACGAAAACTGTACACAAAACGAAAAATCCGGAATTCAACGAGACCCTACACTTTTTCGGTATCACCGAATCGGACTTGTCGATGAAATCATTAGAAATTGTGCTGTTTGATGATGACAGGTAATTCTAAGTTGCTGGTAAAGAGAGGAGATAAATATTCAATCATATCATCGAAATTCTGGTGAGTTTTAATAGTTTTACAACCAAACCACCTAAAACCTTGAGCGTCTATCTCTTGCGAAGAGCTGTGCCAGGTTTAGGTAGCTATTAGGATGGGACTATATTGTCCGGAATCCGTAAAGCCGTGGAAAAAGCACTGACAGTAGAAATCTTCGCCAATGAGGGTGTTTGATATTTTTTCTGCCGCTAGGGGGCAGACCCAATGCACACAAAGCATCACCAGGCGGCGCTCGTTAGCCCGACGGTCCTTGTCGTGTCAAAAAGCTGTCAGATGTCACGAATTTAAAAACCCTCATAAGACTTTTTGTTTAATAATCAAGTAAATATTTGAAGCACCAGAAATTTTCATGAATAATTCGTAGTAACAAGTATCATAACAATATTATAATATTAGACGCATAATTATACCTGTCCATTTTTTACATAAAACTGGTAATTTGCCAATTTTTGAAACGTATTAAAAATATTAACATTTAATTAGAATTATAAACGTTCAACGTTTTTTTTTTTTTTTTTTTTTTGCGCCTATGCGGGGTCATGGGAACTGCGTGATACTACTACCACGACCCCGCAGGGCACTTTCTTGCTACCTACGACCTTTCTACTTTTTACTCGCAATAAAAAAAGTTAAACAACTATTCATTCTTGTCGCTGTTAGTACTATTATTAAAATAATAATCATTTGTTGGTACAACATTTTTGGCTTATGGCTGGGACAATAAATTATGGTCCGAAATCCGGCGGGCCAAGGAAAATTCAGAGCACTGAAAACAGAACACTAGTGTATTCAAAACAGTTGATTATCGAAATGTCGAGTGTCGAGCTGTCATAAATGACATCGGCATTTGACTGGACACTTGTGTGTTCGATTATTTGGTCTATATAATGAAAAACGTTCACTTAAAATTAAATTAATCAAAGCATACTGACATTACTTTGATTACTGACAAATATATTAAAATATACAAGTATATTAACCGAATGAACCTACCTTTCTTATATCAATGGAATGAACCTATAAGTATTTAGTAGACAGCAGCGTAAACGTAATGATAACGAATGAGAATTGTATGAAAATCTGTCAAAATCATGACAGCGCCCATACAAATTTTATTCGATAACGTTACGTTTACGACGCTGACAAATGTTCCTGCTAGGCCATCAATTAGTATGGTAATAATATCCTTTTTACTAAAAGGTGGCACCCACGCGAGTTTCTTACGCCGGTTCTTCTCGCCGGGTTAGGGTTCCGAACCGGTGATAATTGTAATTCTTTTTTTTCTTTGTTTAACGTTCAGAATAAAATACCTTGTTTTCTATTCCGAAAATATAATTTTTATTTTATTTTATTTATGGGGTATTCATGTATTCAATAGACAATTTTAGAATTTTTTCCTCAATTTTGCCGATTAAGCCTTTGATTCGAGATCGAAAGATTTATATTCGTGATCATCATCATCACTATTGTATATTAATTAATGCTTACTACTACATTTTTGCCGCCGACTATAACACTAGATAATAATAATTATTTAATAATATAGTATCTAATCATTATCATCACTGGTGATTGTTTAGTAGGTCCGCAGATGGGTAATGCTTATTTGGAGAAATACCACCGCCTCTCGAAAACTGGCATGAAATAACACTTGAGTTTGTTTTGCCGAGAGAGTGAGAATAGCGGAGGCTTTTTTGTATTTATAACTTTCTTAAAATGTGTTCATAATAATATAGATACTAAACGATGATGATGATCACCTTCTGCTCCTCAGATTCCACATACCTACTAAAGAGAAACCTGTGCTCCATTCGGTCAATAATTATTGTCTTTTTCAGGTACGGCTGTGACGAGATCGGCTCGGTGACCATAGCTCTACGCGACTGCATCAAGTTCCCCACTCAGCTACGCCTGGCTCTGACCGGACCGTCCGGCTCTAAGCCAACCGGACCGCGGCTGCTGCTGGCCCTCTGCTACAACACCAAAAAGCGCGCGCTCGTGGTGACCGTATGTCGCGGCGCCGAGCTGCCATCGCAGGACAGCAACGGATACTCCGATCCGTTTGTTAAATTGTATGTAATTCTCGTCAACAAGACTAAGTCTCAATTACGCATGCATAGGGCATGTTAGTGTTAATTGTTTGTCTAAATATCATGCCTTCTCTTTCAATAATACGAAGAACGAGAGAGATAATACGATATTTAATCATTGATTAAGGTTGCTAAAATAGGCACTAAAGCTTATCTAGGGTATCAACATTATAGGATATAGGTACACTTTACATGGTCTGTGGTAAACAATTTCTCAATCTGTATGGAATCTCTGTAGAACTAGAAGCTTTGAATTTTTAAAGCAAAGAAACAGACTTCCCCTTCCTGCTTTTAATGAGATTCAGCTTGACCCTTCAGTACATGAAAGCCTTACAATATTAATATAATATTATGGTTTTACTGCTTGCGAAGAGATTTATCTGATGAGTCTATACTTCTATACTAATGTAATGAAGAGTTTGTTTGTTTGCATTGAATAGGCTCCGAAACCACTGGGCCGCTTTTGATGAAATTTGACACAGATATAGAGTCCATATCGGTATCAATCACAATATCTAGTACAGATATAGACCATGGGGAAGGACATAGGCTAGTTTTTATTGCGGCAAAATGTAAAGTTTTGATTTTATTACTATCGAAGGCAGGTCGAATCGAGCCCTGACGTCACTGCGACCCAAGTGGATCTATTGTGACTCCTTCGTGTTATAGTACCTTGGGGCTGGTTGGGGTTGGTGCTACGAATTTCCTCTGTGGTGGAGTATTCGTGCTGTCCAAGGTACCTGTTTCCGTTTCCTTTGAAGTGTAGTGAAGGTAAAGGGGTGTCTCGTCCTTCTCCCCACAGAATCTGCATGTCGTTGTGTCACCAACTCCTATTTTGCTGAGGTGTTTGTAGAGCTTGTAGTGCCCAGTTAGGGTTCTAGTAAGGACTCTTAGTTGATTCCTACCATTGAAAGCGCCAATTCCGCACGCCTTTTATTAAAGGCTGGGATTAACGCTTTGGAATGCACAAGGCCCGGGATTGCAGCCCATTGCTTTATGCTTAGGCTGCGGCCCCATACTTTGAGTGCTCTCTTGGTAGTGCTGGGAGATATTCCGCAGACTGGCTCTGGTCCGTAAATGAGACTTTTAGCCTCTAGTCTAGCCAGCTCGTCTGCGGTTTCGTTGCCGGGAATATTGCTGTGGCCCGGAACCCATACCAGACGGATATTGTCACGGCCTAGCATGTTTAGCGTCTCTCAGACACAGTCTAGAACTAATTTGGATGAAATTTCGGCTGCAGTCAGTGCTTTTCGCGCAGCCAGACTGTCCGAGAAAATTAGGATGTTTCTATGGACTAAGGCCATCTCTAGGCTCTTTAGTGAACAACCAATAATGGCGAAGATCTCAGCCTGAAATACGGTTACAAATTCTCCCAAACAAGCATATTTGCCTATTGGAAGCATGCCTCCGTAGAATCCAGCACCCGCCCGGTTGTCCTTTCTGGATTCGTCTGTGAACCAAACTATGTCATTGGGGTGAACAGTAATTGGGACCTTTCGTTCACAGTCCTCTCTTGAAGCTATATACAACCTGTTTTTTGTACCACACTACGCAGCCATATATGGCCAACGTCTCACTATTGCTGTGTATAGCCATAGCATTGCCTTCGGCCGAAGGCCCCATTTAGAGCTGACGAGTCTCCAACAGGATCCCAGAGCATATCTAACCTTTTTCGTAATGTGCTCGATGTGCTCATTCCTAGTGAATCCCTTATCTAGGATAACTCCAAGGTATATTATGACCTCGCTTGCAAACGTGATAGTTTTTCCGAAGAGTGTTGGGGGTTTTAGTCCCTCTTTTTGGTGAAGGGTATCAAGACTGTCTTATCAGTGTTGACTGTTGAGCTTGACCCTCATGCACCAATTTTCGACGACTCTCAGTGCTGATTGCATTAGCCCAGCGACCACATATGCGCATTTTCCTACCACTAGTATCGCTAGGTCATCAGCGTATCCTTGAGCGTAGAACCTTTTATCATTTAGTTCTTCTAGGACCTTATCCACTACCAGGGACCACTCCAGCGGCTCCCTGAGGGCATCCCTGAGCCAGCCTGCTCCTAAGCGTCGACCCCATAATAGTAGATGACACTACTCTGTTATTAAGCGTGGTTTTGACCCATTCTATTTATTCTATTCCTTAATAGAATAAATAGGCTCTATTACGGATAGCCAGGCTATCCGTAATAGAGCAGGTTGAGGTGTTGTCGAACGCGCCTTCAATATCTAGGAAGACGCATAGTCAAACTACTTATCCTCAATGGCTCAATCGATCAATGCAATCTACTAACTCCATCAACGCCGTTTCAGTAGATCTGCCTTTTTGGTAGGCATGTTCTTCTTCTTTAATTCATGTCATGTTCATGTCTTTAATGCAGAGGCCTTTCGATAAAGTAGGTGTCCCTTATGTTCTTCTCCATCGTTTTAAGCATGAAAGAAGTGAGGCTTAGTTTCGCAAGAACAGAGCTGGCAACACTGGAACGAGTCCATCCGGCCGACTGATGTGATCTTGAAATTACACACAGACGATACGATTTTGCATCCGTTTTGGTCGAACTGAAGAAAATCGGACCGTATATGGAGCTCCTTAGAATAGAGGTCTGCCAGGCCGCCGATCGATCGGCCACTCGCTTGCCACATCCGCTCTCGTTAGATGTTTCAAGCAAGTGTTGTCCGGGGACACCGTTACGGTTACTTCTCCAGAAACGAGAATGCCGCCGATACACAGATTAATTCCATTAGTCATCAGCACCGAAAGACTGAAGAAGTGCACACTTGGAGGAGACCGGAACCGCCCCCAAATATAAGGTTCCCGCGGTTTTTCCTTTTGCGCGCACGAAGTCGCGGACAACATCCAGTCGTAAAATATGCCTTTAATTAGAAAATATTGCGATGTTGGGTATATTTATGAAAAATCATGTAGTTTCGTTATGATACCTCATGTTTTAGTATAATTAAATATTATTATCTCATTAAATAAGTAATGTGATAATAACATTCAAATTTTCTTAATATATAAGAAGGGTTCCTTATGTATTACAGAAATCTAATAAAACCGACTTCCAATGTAAAAATGCAATAAAACTAATTTTCTTAATAATTCCCCTTTTAATTTCGGCAAAAATTTTTACTATTTCTCCACTCAATCTTCCTAATTTTGAAGTCGGTACTAGCCCAAACAATATCCTATAATATTTTATAGAACTCACGTTCAAATTTGCTGGTAGAGTAAGCTGAGTAGAGAAATAGTAAAAGTAATAGTAAAAATTTTAGCCGCATTTAAAAGGGGAATTATTTGGAAAATAAGTTTTATTTCATACTTTTTTTGTGCATTTTTACTTTCGAAGTCGGTTTTAATTTTATGTTTAAAAATAATATTTTTTCTCTATTTAGTTAAATTTATTATCTATATTATTATGAACACATTGATATCGGTGCGCAAAACTGATGAGTAGCGAGTATCTCATCATAATAATATGTTGGGTTATTTTATGTTATATGTCCTGTGACAATCGTGGTGATGATCACGATTACTGTAAGTGGTATGATGGCATATGCTTGCAGTTATTTAAACAACGCCGGAATCCCCAAACATGTATCTATAAGGACTCAGGAGTTCTGTTCAGTAATTTTGGTTCCAGGGTATACCTTGGTAGTTTGTACAAAAGCTTACTTTTTGGTAGCATATGCTTGGAATGCTTCAGGAAAAGTCGAAATCACTATAATATGTGTGCATATAAATTTCGAAGAGTTCCCTCGATTTATCATGGATCCCATCATCAGGTCACCACTTTGGTAGAAACGGGACCAACTTAGGATTATACCCTTTACATGAAAAAAAGAATTTTGAAAATCAGCCCACAGACGGAATTATTGTTGAACATACAAATATATATAGCCAAATGTACAACTGCCTCCTTTTTTGGAAGTCGGTTAAAAATGGATTGCAATTCCAATGTCTCGCTAAAACTCAACAACGGCTGGACTGATCAGGCTAAATTTGGTCTTAAAATAATAGTAAAAGTTTTACTTTACAATTATAACGGTGAGAATTATTTAAAAAATTGTGGGAAAAATGCTACGTAAAAACAAAGATTTAATTTTCCTATACTAAGCCCCAATTTCACAAACGCGTTAAACCGACGTTCAGGCCTGCGTTTTAAGATCTATCATCTCATTCTAGCGTTGAATGAGAGAAGGAGAAGGAGTCCAGGTTTAGCGTTAAGCGCGTTTTAAGAAGTTTGGTGCAATCGAGGCTAAGTGTTCACTGTGTTTTTTACTGTTAATGTTTATGGGTGCGTTCGATTGTTTTTTTATTTTTTTATTGGCCGGCCCCACCGCCCCCACCCCCAGTAGGTTGGTGGGTGTAGGTGTAGATGTAGGGCAACAACGTGTGTCGGGGCAGCTAGTTTTTAAAAATTAAACGAAATTTATCAATATGCTTTGCATTTATTACAGACACTTAGATCCAGATCCCTACCACAAGAAATACAAGACGGCGATCAAATGGCGCAACCTTAATCCGGTTTGGAACGAAGAGTTCGTCTTCGAGACGCGGCCCATGGAGTTAGCTCGACAGAATCTGACTCTCACGGTCTGGGACAAGGACTACGGGAAACCCAATGACTTCCTGGGCAGCCTGGTCATCGGAGCCAGCAGCAAAGGCAGGAGACTGAAGCATTGGATGGACAGCATCAAGTTCCCAGATCATCGTCACGAGCAGTGGCATTCTTTAACTGACACTCAGCATATGTAATCGTGATAGAGGACTCAATATCCATAATTCTATACTAATGTTATAAAGAGGGAATATTTTATTTATGTATGTTTGTTTGTATTGAATAGGATTCGAAAGTACTGGGCCTTTAGTCAAGATGCATTCGATAATTTTAACGGCGAAGTTCGAAAACAAAATGTATGGGATTTGGTATAAGGCATCGCAAGCTACATGTCATCATGACTAAAGGCCCTGGACCGATTTCGATTAAATTTGGCACAGATATAGAGTACCCAGACCACGGGAAATAACGTAGGCTACTTTTGTGGGCACGAAGTCGCGAGCAACATCTAGACGTGAAATTATAATCGGTTATCGGTATAATAATATGTAAGCTTTACATATTTTCTTCTTCAGCTGTAATTGCCAGCTATATAGATAGATTGCCATTTTCGTTATTTTTAGCCTAAGAGAAGGAGGTGTCCGTAAAATATAATGAAATTATAACCTATTTTTATCTTGGGGAAATCCTAGTCCGACATCCCCAGCTGACTACAGACGTCGGCCAGTGAATGTGGGAGTGGGACTCTCCCGGGTGCGAGGTGAGCAACGCACCCGGGGATACCGCACTAAAACCCTAAGACCTCCTCCTCCGCATGGTGCTGGGCCGCAGGACCCGCCTAGGCGATAACAGCAGTGGCAATGAAATATAACCCACCTTAGATGTTCTTTCAACTGCAAAGTATACACACATTATTATTTTTAAATTATTGTTTTCTATATCAGCTATAACTTTATTGTATAGAAACATAACAAATGTTAACGTTTGTTACAAGTTGTTAGATATCTTAAGGCTGAAACTATATCATATATGATCCGGAATCCAACGGGCCTGGGAAAATTCAGAGCACTGAAAATAGAACTCTGCGCTAATATAATAGAGTTGAAGTCAAAAATCAATGTAATATATTACAGCTCGACACTCGACACTTCGATTTGCAACTCTATTGTATTATTGTAGAGTTACATTTTCAATGCTCTGAATTTTCCCGGGACCGCTGAACTCCGGGTCATATTATCTTGGTTTAAAAAAATTAAATGTACTTAGGTACGATATGGTAATACAGGAGGAATTATTGTGCCAAGTATAGTAGGAAAATATATTTTCTTGCGTCTCGAAAAATTTTATTTAGCTACATGGACTGTACATAATAAACGAATTTAGTTAAAGTTAATGTTACGAATAGAATAATTATTTAAAATGTGTTTTTATTCAAAATAAATCAAACTAAATGTAAAAATATATTTTCATGTTTTACGTCATTATATAACGCCAATTTAATTTTAACTGTCAGAACTTTAAACGAGCGATGGTTTGACCATATCATGAAGAGGAACCTAAATAAAAGAGGAACTTAAATAAAGAAAACAAAGATTGCCGTTTTAAAAATATGTATTATTTATATCTTCAAAGTTATGTGGTTCTCGTAAATACTTTTAGTCCACAGTCAGGTTTCTGAATGTACCCGACATGCCCATGTACTCGGAGTAGAAGAGGTCCTTTGATCGGAAGTTTTCGTCCGTCCGCGCCCTGTTGATCTGCTTCCTGTACTCTTTGAAGTAGTCCGAGCACAGTTCTTCCATGAATTCTTCTGCAAAGAAACATTTTTTGTCCCTTTACAATTTTTGTATGGTGTAACTTTTGTATGTAAAGTGGGTATTCCTATACTTTCAACAGCTGATTGACAGTAGAAGGAATAAGCTTTTGGTGATGTATTTTACGTCAGATTGTAGGCAGTATCATAATGGGAATAAATAAAATTTTGGTGTACACGAACTAGATCAAAAACTACACTCGAAGGGTACATTTTCAACTCTATTGAATTAGCGCAGACTTCTATTTTCATTCCCAGTCTCCGTCCCAGCATTATCTGCTGGGACGGAGACTGGGAATCTCTCAACCTCAAGACGACACACACTGTATAATAGGTATTATAATTCTATTAGCGATTGACACCATATCTGACGATTACATAAAACAATTAAATATCATTTATATTATGTACTTGTATGCGAGTAGAATATATAGTAGGTAGGTACTATGTACTTATCTAAAACGTTAAAATGTTGAAAAATTATTGAACCTACTTATTTTAAAGCTGATAAAGAAAACCTAGAAACAACTTAGTTAATGTGTTTAGAGCTGTTAGTTAAAAACCGGAAATGTACTATCAGGGAATTTAATTTATATGCAGGTTGACCTCTGTCATAATTTGTTCGTATTATGTTATTAGTATGACAATTATATTGTGACTGCATGCCGTCGCTATAATTAAAAAAAATTAAGAGAAAACTCTTCCTGCTTATGAATTAGATTCCTCGATAGTACTAATTGTAATATACTCTGAATCTCGATACGATCAGGTAATAGCATGCACTCCTAATAATATGATGCTCCAGTGTTAGCACTGGTAAGCCATAAGGGGCATATAGGTACACTATATAATGAACTATCACACTATGCCGTCTGTGATACTTGAACTATCACAGACGGCAAAGATACTATATATTTTCATATTACAGTACATGTAAATATTCAAGCACCATAAGATAAAATACTATATATAGTATCTTCGCAGTCTGTGATGCTTTTAAGTATATAAATATATACCTCTAAGCTCCCGTACAGTTTTATCCTCGCCCCCATACTCCACAGGCAGCACACTCTTAGGTATAAACTCGTAGATCGTATCCAGAGTGTTGTGGACCTGGATTCTGCTGCCGATTTTGGCGCTCATTACCTGCTTCAATAGCATCACGAGCGCCGTCATGGGCTTGGAGTCTGTGAGGATATGAATGGCCTTTACCCTCATGCTGTACCCTTCCTGTTGATAAAAAGTTATTTACTCATCCGATATAGGTATGAACACTCTGCTTGTAGCTTTGATAAACGTTTAAGACTAATTTTAAACAACAACTATAATTTCCTGCTACTGCGAGTTACTGACATTAACCTCAAAGTCAAATGTTTTATTCACAGTTGATATTTTAAATGACACGTTCTGAAAGTCGATCTACATTATACCTACCACCGGTTCGAGAAATAGTCCGACGAGAAGAACCGGTGTAAGAAACTCGCGCGGGACAATATTTTATCAAAAAGATGGAAATTTGATCTTTTTGAGAGAGCACTTATTACTTCATCATATCTTCAGTTTTGGTGATTAAAATTAAAAGTGACGCGTCATCAGCAAATAATACTGTCTGGTTTTCATTAATAAGGTAAGGCCTAGCTCATTTATATAAATCAGAAAAAGAAAGGGTTCTGAATCTCTCCCTTGGTGTGGCCCCCATCTCTATTTGGTACCTGTGGATCTTTTTCCATTTATCCTTTGTGAGTTCTATTTCATTTGTTATGATTTTAAGAGGGTGGCCCCTAGTTATTCTATAGTGGCAAAGTTTCCTGATCAATGTTGTGTGCTTCTCGGAATCAAACGACTTGGAGAGATCGCAATATACACCTAGACTCTAGAGCGTGATAGTTAGAAAGAAAATCTTGCTTGTCTAATTCAAATTAGTGCTATATGCTAATGCTACATGCCCTAAGGATCATTTGAAAAAGGTTTCAAGGGACGAGAAGTTAAAATGCCCCCTTCTAGTTGCCACCTTCCTGCCTGCTTTTACTGTCAAAAAACATAATTTTAAGACTACTACTTTTTAGAAAATAAACTTACAAACGCAGTGTCTATGATAGTCCGGAACTCTGAGAAGTTGACGGACATGGTAAAGTCGAGCGCGCTTCCGCCCCGCCAGTCCGCTAGGTACATCAGCCCGTTGTTGTAATCATACAGCTGCACGTAATCTGTTACCTGGGAATAAAAATATCCCATTCTACTACTATTAGAAGGACCTGTTTCACAACCTTCTAATGGCTGTACATTAATTATAAATAAAAAACTTTAAAGTGTGACACTGACATCTTCGGCTAACATCGTGTGACATCGTACTGTGTGACCGTCAGACATCATGAATTCGATTTTGCTCCCATAGATTTTCATACCCTGGGTTTGTATTATATGAAAACCGTTTCTTATGGAGTAAACTACAAAACTGCTGAACGGATTACAAACGTAGTCGGTACCTTCAAAATTAAAAAGATTGAGTAGAGAAATAGTAAAAATTTTAGGCAAATTTTAAGGGGGAATCATTTAGAAAATAAGTTGTGTTTCATACTTTTTTGCGCATTTTTAGGGTTCCGTAATGCATCTGTCTGTCTATCTGTCAGTCTGTCCGCGCTTCTAGATTCTGTAATTATGAATATAAATGGATGAAATTTGGTACAGTTATAGATTGTGTATAAATCTCGGTTTTGAAATCATAAAATAACGTTATTTTTATATTTTAGGGGTCGCTCCATATGTATGGAGTGATAGTACTCATAGTAGATACTCCATAGGTATGAAGTGTGGATAAAAAATATTTTTTCATTCTACCCCATCGTGTGGGATTCGGGCATCATGTATCGTTGAATAGGTCTTATAAAATAAAGGTAAGGTTCAATACATGATTGATGATGATTGCTGATAGATCATGCTAAAAACTCCGTAGGAAAATTATTTTAAGCGAAATCGGACAATAGCTTTTGAAGTAGGTAATTCACTACTGCGCGTTGATAGTTACGGAACCCTCCTTAGATATGTCGTGACATGCTCTTGGTTAGGTTTTACTTTCGAAGTCGGGTTTAATTTTGTTTAAAAATAATATTTTTTTCTCTTTTTAGTTAAAATAATTATCTATTATTATTATATTATATTATGAACACATTATAAGAAAGTTATAAATACAAAAAAGCCTCCGCTATTCTCACTATCTCGGTAAAACAAACTCAAGCGTTATTTCATGCCAGTTTTCTGAGAGGCCGTGGTATTTCCCCAAATAAGCATTATCGATCTACGGACCCACTAAACAATCACCAGTGATGATAATGATTAAATACTATATTATTAATTAATTATTATTATCTTTTGTAATAATCGGCGGAAAAAATGTAGCAGTAATCATTAAATATACTATAGTGATGATGATGATCACGAATATAATTTTGGTAATAGCAAAATTTCAAAGACATTGAAAAAACTCAGATGAAGTAGTTAGTACCTATGTCATCATAATAATATGTTGGTGTTTCGTGTGAAGATGGTGGTGATGATGATGATGATGGCATGATGGCATGAAGTGGTATGATGGCATATGCTTGCAGTTCTTTAAACAACGCCGGAACCGCCAAACATGTATCTATAAGGACTCAGGAGTTCTGTTCAGTATGACATGAGTTGGTACGGACTATGGAAAACTTACAATAAGAAACAATTTCATGTACTGGCTAACTTTCGTGGCATCCATCTTAGTCGTTGTCGCTTGGAAGAGATGTACTCGACAGTAGTCCGGAGTCATTTTCGGCAACACGATATCCATCCTAGATCATAATATTTATGTTAATTACACCATAAAATACTATACTTAGGTACAGCTGGTGTACCTACATATTACATAATAAAAGTGTATTTATCTACATACTATTATTATATTACAAAAGAATTTTCTATATAATATTTGACTAGTTAAATAACTCGTAAACAAGAGCTTTGTTTTTATTTAATTTTTAGTACAGGAAATGTTCTGAATGCCAAAGATTAAGGGCTCTTGCGTGCAAAGATAGTGCCATCAGGTTGTTAAGACTCGGCAGAGATGCCTCCAGGATCTCCAAACATCCCTTAATGTTGTTCATGGGCTGATGGAATGTCATATGGACCGTTAAAGCTCAACAGCAAATCGTCGACGAAACATTTTCACAGCCATTGGGACGATTACAAATATATTTGCAAGGAACCACCAATCGTGTCCCTGTGGCCGAGGGTCTTTAAATATTGAAAAAAAAAAATGGAACATGAAACGAGCAGACGAATCGTCTGGTGGTAAGCGAATACCGCCGTCCATGGACACTCGCAAAGCCTAATAGTTACACAACTGATAACTCCTCTTGCGCACTTGCGTTCCTAGTTCTTAAAATTCCCAACCCCCTTTGGATCTCACTCGCTCGGCGAAACACAAAGCATCGTCGTTTCACATCGGTTTTCTGCGAGGCCGTGGTATTTATCCGGTCGAGCTAGCCCATTCGAGCCTTAGCATGGCTCTACGACGATATAGTTTCACATAATATTTTACTGACAGATTTTCCTCACTCCGGCCTAACTCTTGAATATCGTAGTCCTCGAAAATTTCTGGTATCAAACTTCTCAGAGTGCATATTTTGTCCAGTTTATGTTTCGTTCTCTCAACAGAACCCTTGTTGAAAATTATAAGTCGCTCCAAATATCTCCTGGCTGAAAAAAATAATTATGAATCGTTCTCGTCATTGGCTATTATCGAACACGGAATTTGTACGGCGCCCGTGGTATAGACGGATTTTCTGAGTAAATAAAGTTGTGGCCAATATGTAATTAGTTTGTTTATTTATTGATTCAACAACGGAACAACATTTGGTATTAAAATTCAGTATTAAAATAATTATGAGTACCCATGTATTTCACCTATCATTATAGGTGAAATACATGGGTGCTTGTGCAACGGTAAGATGAAATGAAGTGAAATATTTCGTGATGATATTGGTAACAAAATATGACGAAAAAGAAGACAATTTACTTCTTACAAACTATAATAAATATATATCGTAGTGCCTAAACAACAATGTAATAAAAACAAAATAATGATATTTAAAAATATAGTACCTACAGTTTACAATAAGAATGTGGCGATAATACTTTTTTATTTATGTATGTATTTTTTTGATTTACCTAACGTAAATAAATAATTATATTACGTATATAAATATAGGCTTCAAAGTGTAATTAATTAGGATGTGTAACTACTACTTTTAATATACTATTTTAATTTATGTTTGAATGTGTTAAATTAATATCTAAGTACTTACTTTATGCGTAGCTATTCTACTACTTACCTGCCTGTGTTTTGCATAGAGATACTCGAGACTACCTAGGTATCTATTTCATTTTAAAATCGAAATGATATTAAAGTAATTAGAATTGACTGTGCCTCGTAGGCACTTACTAGGAAAACTTACTATACCTAACTAGCTTTAGCCCGCGGCTCCGCTCGCGTAAATACAGTATCCCACGGGAACGTCTTTTTTTGAGTTAAAAAGTAGCCTATGTGTTAATCCAGAGCTCAAAATACTACCGTACCAAATTTCATCAAAATCCGTTCAATACTTTTTGCGTCAAAGAGTACCAAATATCAATCCATTCATCCATACATCCATCCTCACAAACTTTCACATTTATAATAATAGTAGGTTTACTTGTATTTAAAAAAAAAATAGGTATTTCATACATACGCAACGATTTCACTACAAAATGCTGCTGTTTTTGTATCCATGCCTCTAAGCTGTCCAACATTTGTATCATGTGTATCGTCTTTTCGATGCCATGCTCCTTCCGAACGAATTCCAAAGTATCAGAATTATATGTTAAAAATTTGCTCTCCGTAAGAGACTGCATCGCTACCAAGTATTTCGCGTTATGTCTACATTTTAAAGCAGTTACTGCTTTTATATTTTAACTGGCACGTAAAAAAAATATGAATAAGCGACATACCGTACTAACTCATAGCGAAGTGTAATTAATTATTTATTATTTATATGAAACTAAAAGGGGCATCACAGACATCGAAGGTACTATAATATTTTATGTCGAGATATAATATCGCTTTCTATCGCAGTTAGGCTTGTCTCGAATACTTTATTAATGCTAGAGGAGCCTGCGGCGGAACGCTGTACTTTTTGGGGATAAAAAGTAGCCTATGTTTTAATCCAGAGCCCAAACTACTACCATACCAATAGTTTTTGAGTGAAAGAGTAACAAATATCCATGCATCCATCGTCACAAAGTTTCACAGTTATAAGCGCAGTAGGATAGGCACAGGCATCTTTAGATAAAATATTATGATATCTTCGCCTTCTGTGAGTAGTGACGCCCTTAAAAATGTACAAAAAATGGTTGTCTGTTAAGTCGGTTTACGGACGATAACTTTTACGTGATAATGTCATCACAGCCGAACGCTTAGGCCGATCGTGCCTCTCTATCGCTTGTTCCGCGCCCTCGCTTGCACGCTCGGCTCAGGCGGAACGCAAAGCGGAACGTGACAATTTTGCGTGCGTGCAGCCGCGTTCATCGATATCACGTTAAAAATTACGTACACTGTTAAGAGGTCAATTAAAATTAGTTTTGAACCCTAAACTCTATACAAATAGATACCTACTATTTTTTTTTATTAGCACTGAAATACGTGGAGTTTATCTGGCTACAGGCTATAGGAATGTGCAAATACCAACATAATATTATAGATAGAAATACTATATATCTACCTACTAAAACTAAAGACAGGGAATTGTAGCAAATGTCCCTTAATTATGGGACTCTTGATCCCCATACAATTACTACCTATACTTACAACTTAAAAAAACCGGTCAAGTGCTAGTCGGCTTCACGCATTGACGGGATGTGGAAGCGTACATATAGTTATTATTATTAACGATACCCCACACTATGGGGTAGACGCGAGAAAAAAAACGTCCCCACTTTACGTGTAGGGGAGGTGGTAGTTACCCCAAAAAAATATTTTTCGTGATTTTATTTTAGCACTATGTCGACGTGGTAAATACGGACGGTTGGACGACATGGTAAATACTTACCGTCTAAAATGGTACCGTCAGTACCGGTTTGGACGGTAAGCCGAAGACGAACGGATGGATATGACGCAACTATAAGGTTTCCGAGACGTGAACTACGGAACCCTAAAAATGCATGACAAAAAATTCAGTCACTGGTCGCAACTGCAGTTGAATATGTATGGAGATTAATACAAAATTGATTTTATTAACTCAACTACTGGGTTTATGTATAATTACCTAATGTTGTCAAGAGAAAATGTCATAATTAATATGTAACAAGCATAGACTAATCATTGGTCTCGCTGGGCGCTCTACCAGACCGAGCAGACGTGCGTGCTTGTCAAATACTGCATTATTTGTATAATCAGCTGAGGTCGGCTTACCCGAGCCAGTCATATTGAAAGTTTTATGACAGGTGTAGATACATCCCGAATATTTTATTTAATTTTAGTTACAATCTGAAAAAAATCCAAGTTGCGTAGTGTAAAAATAATTGGAGCAGAAATAAGGAGGACACTGGGATCACATATCATCAGTAAGTATCGTTTAATTTCATAATTAAACTTAGTGCTGCCGCGTATGCAAGAATCAAGTTCCAATATTTTTATTATGTGAATTTATTGTCATTGTATTTTGTTATAATGTAATAAAATACAATGACAATAAATTCACATCATAAAAATATAATTATATCCTATTTCATTTATCTAACCTATTTATTATGATTCTACCCATGGCAGTATTTATCTATTCACAGTATTTATCTAGTCGAAAAATATGAAAAAATATATTATGAAAACGTTACAGTTAAATATATTATGTGTAATATTATTATCGTTCTAGCTGCCTCGACACACGTTATTCTGTCTTGACTAATAAATAAAATATAAAAATGAGGCCTATTCTCATATACATTCCTAACATTTGTCTTAAAAAGAAGCGCATAAGAATAATATAATATTTATATGTACATTTGCGTTTAATATTTTTTTAATCCTACTAGTATAATAATTATAAATGTGAATGTTAAAAGTACAGTGTTCCTGTGGGATACTGTATTTACGCGGGCGGAGCCGGGGGCAAATGCTAGCTTTTAAGTATTTTCAACCGACTTTCAAAACACAGGAGGAGGTTATCAATTCGTGTGTACGTTTTTTTTGTGTGTATGTTACGCGATTACTTCGCCGTTTGTGGACCGATTTTAAAAATATTTTTTTATTGGAAAGAGTTAACTCCTGAATTGGTCCCATAATCACCAAATAGTAGACCTGGTGATGGGACCTATGCGGAATCGAGAGAAGTCCTCAAAATTTATAATGATTTTGACTTCTTTTGAAGTAACTCGAGCATATGCTACGTAAGGTGAAATGTGCCTTTTGGATCCAAAAGCACTGAACGGCATTTCTCAGTCTTTGAAGATACACGTTTAGAAATTTCAGCATTGCCTATATAACTGCAAGCAAATATCACTATTCAATAATCATCATCACCACCACCATCATCACACCATACACCATGATATTATGTTGATATCTACAAGGTATCTCTCATAGTCTTTTACACCGATATCGATTTCTTTGAACATTCACAGGTATACCTTGGATCTAAAAGGACTGAATTGAACTCCTCAGTCTTTAAAGATACAAGTTTGAAAATCACCACAACCATGATCACACCGTACGCGATATTATGTTGATATATGGTATTTCTCATATTTTCTCATATATCGATTTCTTTGAATATTCGCAGCTACCAAAAAGTGAAATGTTGTGCCAAGCCTGTAAACCCTAACAACGATGATGACGGGATCCATGAGGAATCGAGGAAACTCATAATAGAAAAGTTAAAGATCGTTAAGTTTTCTTACACATTTTAAATTTCCTCGCAACTTTTTCTGTCAACACAACACCACAAAAAAGATTTATGGAAATTGGTCAAGCAGTTCATGCAATGAATGACCAAGAGAAAAGGGGATTAATTATTTTGTTTAATAAAGAAGATGATCTAATGATGAACTAATCTGAGACACGGCGCGGGCCGATTCAACATTAGGCATTTTGAGTAGATTTCATTTTAGAAATCGTGAGTGTGGGACCTCTTGCTCCAACTAACTTCATGGAGGTGTTTTGTGCATAAGTGCTTAAAATTGACATTGAAAACACATGATTATACTATAGTAGACATTGTTCGCGATGTCGTGCGCGCAAAAGGAAATCTCGCGGAACCGTACATTGCGCCGCGATAAAATGTAGCTTCAGCTGGATGGTAGAATGGTAATTTGTGTGTTGTTTACGATTTGGTCTCGGGTTCGAAAACAGGTCAGATAAATAATTTTGTGATTCTTTTTATTGCCTTTCTCTTATATTTTTAAATATTTTGTCGTCCTACAAAAATTCCGAACAAAACTCGTTCTCCCAGGCACTAGTTAATAATATTATAATATTTCTGAAAAGAAAAAAATAAAAAATAATTTTTTTTCTTTTCAGTGATATTATAGGCTGGGCTGGTACCGACTTCAAAAATAAGAAGATTGAGTAAAAAAATTGTAACATTTTAGCAGAATTTAAAAGGTGAACTATTTCGACAATAAGAATTATTTCATACTTTTTAGTGATTATAAGAATGTTATTGCTTTTACTTTGGAAGTCGGTTTCTATAATATATAATTTATTTTTATATTTTTTATCTTAGCTACATTTTTAACCAATAACATAACTAATAGACCACAGCATAAAGTACATCCTATTAAATCCTAATAAATCCTATTAAAGTAGCTGGCATCACAATTTTTCACGCACACTAGAATTTGTCACATGTAAGTCAATTGTCACTTTACACACTGCAATAATGAGTTGCCGCATTTAAGAAGCTGTTTTTATTAGGGAGGGCGACATCTAGTCGAGGGAGCGAGACTAATCATATATTATGTCAGCGTAGCGTCGCGGGGTAGGGGTTCACTCATGATTACTATATGCGAATAATCACGAACGGAGTAACACTTGATAAATACAGCACACTTTTATTTACAGTTTACAGTTATAGTTCTCTGATGTAGTCCTAAGTTGTAAGTTCACGGTTACAGTTCACAGTTTTAGTTCACTGATATAGTTCACAGTTTAAGTTCACTGATATATTTCACAGTATTGGTTCACTGATGACTTTTCAGAAGAATGTTTACTGACATTCTAAGGCACTAGAACTAGCGTTGTTGCTTTCGCTGGCTGGTTAAGGTCTCTATACAATGCAACACCATACTTTATACTTGTGTTTTTACCGACTCGTTCATATTTTCACATCCCTTATTTTACATTCACACGATATTATAAACAATGCGGAATAACAAACAATGTAATTAATTTACTTAAAACAACGGCTGGGTCTTACAATGCTACTTTTTATATAATTATCGCAATAGATAATAAGACAATCTCTTTTGCTTATTGGTTTAACATCTGCTTGCGACTTTTTAGAATTTAAGTATTTTAGAAATATACTTTTAGCTTTATTATACATAACTATAATAAAGCTTATCTGCGGCGGGGTTATACAACTCCACACAAATGTTTATCAATAGGACACAGAAACATTCTCAATAATAAATAGTCTTTATTTTTAAATAAAAAGGTACGATATTATTTATTTCTTAAAATTCATAATAGCGTCCATATATATATTTGGTAACAAGTAGGTAGGCAAGTATTTGAACGGTTAACTTATTTTAAGGTTATTCATGTTTTTCTTGTTGTTTTTTATTTAAACTTTTTAATTTAGCAACCGATTACTGTACTTTTTGCATTTTTCGGTCTAGGTATATTTATTTCGGATAATTCCCTATTAGATATAATAGTTCCCTATTAGATATAATAGTTCCCTATTAGATATAATAGTTCCCTATTAGATATAATAGTTTCCTATTAGATATAATAGTTCCCTATTAAACTTAATAGTTTATGGGTTTAATATCTATTAGATACTGGTATACCTGCCTACACAATACTAAAAAAGTTCTATAAATAAATATTTTACGAAAATTGTAAAATCTTTAATTAAATAATTAATTATGTCAAGTTAGAGTGCCTTTAGATATAAAAACATCATTTTAATTATTTAGGTACATAAGTATGTACCTAATTATTTAAAATTATGTTTTTTTCATAAAGCCGTAGAGGTCGTGGTAGAGGCCACGTACGCGAGTGTGGCCACGAGCACAGCTGACGCGGAATCTAATGATGGTTGGACAGAAATAAAAGAGGTTAGAATATAACTTTTACAAAAAAATTAAACCTGCTGAAATAACTATAATATTCCTAAAAATGCACTAAAAACAGACGTATATAATATAGACGAAGCATGTTTAGGCAAAAAGTATCCCTGCTTAAATGGCTCCACTTTTGATATTTTTGAGGGCATTTATGACATGACATGACATATGAAGTATGGTAAAAACAAGATGGCTGACATTTGAAGTATGGTGAAAACCAAGATAGCGTAACTTTTTCTTCTATGAAGATCTTTTCTCTCAAATGTACGTCTTATTAGTCTATCTTGAGTTTTGAAATCTTTGATAAAAATTTAAAAAAATCTTAGCCTACAAAAGATATCCTTTTCAATTGAAAATTGAAATTATTTTTAGTATTTCTCTACTCAATATTCTTTTATTTAAAGTCGTTACCAGCACAAACATTTGCAGACATCTTTTTAGTGCATTTATAAGAACTAGAGATGTGTTCATGTGTTCGATTTTCAACTCGATTGTATTAGCGCAGCGTTCTATTTTCAATGTTCAGAATTTTCTACGGCCTTCCGGATCCCGGAGCATTTAGTCCCAGCAATAAAGTATTTACAGACGTACAGATTCGGTTCGGAGCGGACCATTTAGATAACTCGACACTCGTGTGTTTGATTTTCAGATCTATTGGTGCAGAGTTCTATTTACAGCGCTGTCTTTTCGATTTAGTTTTTCGTGCAGTGTTGCCAAATCTCAAAAATATTTCGCCCCAAACTTTATTATTAATATTTTATAATATTATATTATTTATAACATTAATATTAATAAGTTATAAAGGGTTACATGGAAAGTCGTGCTCAATATTAAAGGACGTTATTACTCAGGTCACTTCTGATTGATTTGGTCCTATAATTAGGTATCCGAAATTTAACCGTTATGGAGATATTGAATTTTGATTATTTTTTTCCAAATTCTAAATTTTTTGGCTTTATGCCGATTTTTTTGAGACTAGAGCACCTGAAGTCCATTTTTTTATGAATTTAGTTAGAAAATAAGTCAATTATTAAAAGCGATCAATAAAGACTAACCCTACTACTAACAGTTTAAAAAAACTGCCCGACAATGGTTAGAATTGAAAAAAGAAAATTAAGTGTTGTTAACTTTGAAGCGCTTTTTTTAAAAAAAAGAGTATGGAACTTATTCTGCAAATCATTTAAAAAACTTCTACGTCTCTTTAGCTATTCAAAAAGGTATAACACTTACTATTAAAAAGGAGAAACATCGACCTACTAGAGTTAAGGTACCAGAGGGGGCATTTGTAAATAAAACAAAAAATCTGTATTATTCAATTATGTAATTCGTTTTCAAAATGTCCGCCCCTATTTCTTATACACATTCTCATTCTTTTTCTTAAATTGCTCTTTACGACAGAAGTTCGCAGGTTCCTCCTCATTTCGTCAGCCGCATTAATAATTTTTTCTCTCAGAATATCGATATTTGCGATCGGTGTCATTTTGTCGTATACAAGGCTTTTCATGTGGCCCCATACATAAAAATCCATCGGCGTTAAATCTGGGCTCCTCGCCGGCCATGCGATGGGTCCGCCTCTTCCAATCCATCGATTTGGATAATTGTCGTCCAACCATGCTCGTACACTTCTTCGGTAGTGTGCTGGGTAACCATCATGTTGAAAGAACATGTTTCTTCTTAATGAAATTGGCAAGTCCATCATCAAGAGGGGTAACTCCTCTCTTAAAAAGTTTTCATAGGTTTCGCCATTATCAGGCAGGAAGTATGGTCCTATATATCCTTGGTATATCCTACCAAGTAATTTGATATTATACCCATCCATACATTTGAGCTAAATCTCCTTTGTGACCCTAATAAAAAAAGAATAAAAGGGTCACAAAGGTGTGACCCTTTTATTCTTTTTTTATTAGGGTTTCCTTCGGATTTAGGAGCCCAATAATGGGAGTTGTGGTAGTTAGTGATGCCATCTCTTCGACTCATCTGTCCACAGGATATTCGTAAAAAAAATAGATCTTCGATGTCTGCATTGAGCATAAATCTGCAGAAGTCTTCTCGTCTCACTGGATCCCCCTCTTCGGTAACATGTACAGGAGTATAATGGTACGGGTATTGTCCAGCACTGTGCATGACGAACCATACTTTCCACTGGGAAATGCCAAGACGTTTAGCCATAACATTTGTTGATGTGGTGGGATCGGATTGAAAGAGTCTTCGTATTTCATTTTCGTCTTCGTCGTCGTCATCAAGAATACGAGGTCGCCCCATGTCAGTATGTCGTACTAGAACAGAACCAGATTCTCGTAGTCTTCGATAAGCTCTGTCGAATACGCCGATATCAGGTACTCGGCGAGTAGGATACCGCTGCATGTATTCATTGCGTGCACGTAACGAAACTCCTTCGCAAAATCCGTAACACATTAGGATATCAGCATATTCTTCATTGGTGAATGCCGCCATGTTCACAACACAAATCAAAGTCCAGTTAACAAGCCAGGTCACACAGAAGATGAAGATGAAACAGTCAAAAAAAACAAGCCAAGTCGCGGTTTTATACAAAATTATCGGAGAACACGGAAAGTACATCTACCACGGAATAATCGCATGAGCAGACTAAACGCCGCGATTTGACTTCATAATAACTTTGCGCACAAAAAATGCGTACCCGACCCTTTTTTTTCATTGTTTAAAGGTGCAAGGTAGTAAACCGGATTCTTTTGTATCGAAGTTCCGTCATGTTGTCCTACTATTTGGGCCTTTTCAAATAACATTATTTTAAGATTTTATAATCATACCTACGACGTGTTATACCTTTTTGAATAGCTAGAGAGACGTAGAAGTTTTTTAAATGATTTGCAGAATAAGTTCCATACTTTTTTTTAAAGAAAAAAGCGCTTCTAAGTTAACAACACTTAATGTTTTTTTTGCAATTTTAACCATTGTCGGGCAGTTTTTTTTTAAACTGTTAGTAGTAGGTTTAGTTTTTATTGATCGCTTTTATTGATTGACTTATTTTATAACTAAATTCATTAAAAAAATTGACTTCAGGTGCTCTAGTCCCAAAAAAATCGACATAAAAGCCAAAAAATTGAGAATTTTGAAAAAAATAATCAAAATTCAATATCTCCATAACGGTTAAGTTTCGGATACCTAATTATATGACCAAATCAATCAGAAATGACCTGAGTAATAACGCCCTTTAATATTCAGCACGACTTTCCATGTAACCCTATATAAACTGGTAAACAATAAAATAATAGTGTTCTGTAATATTATTCTGTCCTTTATACATTAAAATATACTTCCAAAAGTTTATTTTCTGCAGGTTGACTTTTTACATTGATAATTATAACAGTTCAATAGCTTGATTTAATTTAATTAACAAGGAAATATAAACCTCTAAAAATTACCCTAAAATTTCCTCCCCCACTAAAGGATTTTTTCACTTATTTTAGACAGAAACCCATTAGATGGCAACCAAGGCCGTGGTCCGGTCCCGACCAAATCCGATGGAGTGTTAATAGCAGCGGCGGTCTTAGGGAGTGGCGAACAGGGCAATCGCCTGGGGCCTCGCTCTTGCAGGGTCCTCGCACAACTCGCAGAAAATACAACAGATTGTCAGTTGGTCAGTGAATGCCATTCTATAGAAAAGGAATTATCTACCTACGAATTTGTAGTTTCACTTGTCATATGGTATGACATTCTTACAATGCACTTAGATGTGGCTATACAACACCTAGATGCATTCACAAGTTGGCTTGATAATTATCGAGAAAATGGTTTTCTGTCATCCCTTGTAACAGCGAGAGAAATAGCTGAGGAAAATGATATTGACAGCCAGTTCAAAGAAGTCAGAAGACGATGTATAAAAAGACGTTCTGATTATGAAGGGGAAGATGAATCATCTTCGTCATCGTCTTTTTTCATCTTAAACGAAGCTCATGAATTGAATGCGGAAGAGATTTTCAAAATAAACTATTTTTATGTCATTGTCGATAATGTGCGCGCAAGCTGCCATCCTAGGTTTGAGTCACTTAAACATCATGAGAGCATATTTGGTTTCATGTAGCATATAAGAAGATTAAAGGAAATTAGTGATAGTGAACTTTTGAAGCAATGCACCGACTTGCAAATATCTGACAGTATGAGAATTACGTGATATTGATGGACATGAATTGTACGAAGAACTGAATATGTTCATCCGTGTGTATAAGGACGACATTATCTCGGTGCTGAAATTCATAATAGAAAAAAAAAACTGAAATTTACCCCACTATCGAAATAGTCCTGAGAATTATTGCCACCACACCTGTTACAGTTGCGTCTGCTGAAGAGAGTTTTTTGAGGCTTAAAATTATTAAAACATATTTGAGGAATTCGATGGCACAAGATCGGCTTTCGGCCCTTGCTATTCTTTCAATCAAAAATGACGTAGTTCATTCGTTAGATTATTGTGCTTTAACTAAAGATTTTAGTCTTAGGAAAAGCCACAAACCTCAATTTTAAAATTTATCATCTCTGTATTTGTTAATTTTGTAAATCTTTCAATATAAAATATTTTAAAACTCAAATTTTATTTTTTTGTATAACTCTAGTATTTCTCGTCAAACATGACAAATAAGTAAAACAAACAACCATACCTACTTTCGCATCACATACTTTTCACGAAGGACAAAGGGCCTCGCAAAGATCTGCCGCCCGGAGTTTCGCAATCGGTAAGGCCGCCGCTGGTTAATAGTTCTATGCCTCTTCATTTGGCATGCGCATGCACTATACCTACTTTCGTAAATTAAATTCGCGAACTAAATAAAAATATCAATAATGTCAAATCTTCGAGATTTTAACCAATCACATTTCAACTTTTTGTAATGTTGCAGTAATATAAAAAATAGAGTGCCCTCAGTGCAGGTTTTTTATTTTCTTAGTCAGGCTGGTCAGGACGATTGCGACTAGTTATTACGATTTTTTCGAAGTCCATTAAATGGGACAGGAAACTTATTTTAGCTTTTGTGTAATTAAGTGCCATAATAAAGTATTGTGTCGTTTTCCGCAAAAAATAAAGTAATGTTATGTACTTTTCTCGAGAAAATTTTACTTTTTGAGCGGTCTCATTTTGTATTTGACTATCTGCGATTGGCAACACTGGTATTTTTATCGCAGGTATATTAGACTCTGAATATCGACGGTTAAGTGTGATTTTTAAATACGTGTTAGTTTTACCTGTGAAGTTATATACGCTTCACCTCTAATCTATGGCTTTTAATTTTTAAGTTCGTGACTAGCAGGGGTAGGACACTTCGTGCAAACGTAAGTTCCACACTCACGCATATGCATCGGGGAATTGCCGCACTATTAATCCTTCTTTTTATTGAATTTCACCTCCTAAACAATGCCGGATAGTTTTTAGTTGGGTACGTAAAAAAAAGAAAAAAATCCTCGTCCCTGCAGACTGAATTTGATATCCTTAAACTAAGATTGCAGCAAAGCGATTGGCCATGTTTCTATACAAAATGCAGTCTACACATACATACTGAAATATAGAAACAAAAATAGTGCGAATTAATAATATATTTTGGACATTTTATAGCAATGCACAGTGGTCGATTTGACCGACGTCGTCGCATAAGTTCCAATACCACGTAAGTATTTTTTTTGGCGATTTTGACTTGATGCCATTCACTAGGGGACCGAAAGACGCGCTGTTTCAGCCAATCAGAAAGAAGTGAAAAGTAATTCCATATTAATCCCCAATCGGTCGAAATCTCTCGGAAACAGTACGTAAATCAACAGGGCTATTACCTAACTTCGTTGGAATTCATATAAATGCTTGTATAAATTCTCCCAGCCAATTGATGTCGGAGTATTACACAACTATGTACTTACCTATGAAACTATGTTGGTCATGAAGAGTTAAGTATTGTATTGAAATTTGCGTTTTGTTGTGTGTATTAGCACCATGTAATCTATTTAAATTTTATGCTATTAATTAATTATAAAAACTAATAAGGACTTTAAAAAAGAGCATTTTAAATAAATTGTGTACTTTAAAACACCGCCGATGTTTTAATTTCATATTTAAAACAATTTATGTAATTTTCGGAAAAGGCTATCATGTGTAATAACGGAAAGAATTAATATTGTCAAATACTTTAAAATTATAAACCATGCCCAACAATAACTTATGCAAAAATATTTTAAACATTTTCGCATTTAAAAATAAGTTTAATAAATTTAGATTTTTATAGTAAGTAAGTTTTGATATTATTGGATTCTTTTCGATGTTCGGACCTATGAGATTCCATGATTGAATTGTTTTGTAAACAAACAGGCCACAATATTTATTAGGACTGAAAAGAACGAATAAATCAAGAGACAAGAATATTTGAGATCGACGTGGCTCATAGAGGTACCTTTCTATGAAGCACAGATTATTAATTACCTAGTAAAATGAAGTCTACATAGGATAACCGCCTCCTTTATTGGAAGTCGATTAAAATGTCGAAGCCGGGAGCACTTTAGGTCCGTTTGCTTCGTTTGACAGTTCTCATTTCATGTCTTATGTCAAAATGCACTACGTTACACGATTTGATTGGTCTAAAGGTCGTTTCATTCGTTCTCTGAAGGACAAAATGGCGAACTATTTAGTTGGACATGCCTGTAGGCTTGTGCAATCTGTTTTGACATTTTGACTTTTTAAATTGTGTTTTTAAAAAGTTGTAATGTCAAAATGTGACCATGACATGTTCATAATAGCCCCGCTGTTTAGTTCTCTATAGAGCTAAACCGACTTACGTAATTCTGTTGACCCAACGGCCACTTGCTACTGGCAATTAATAGGAATAATGGCAAATAATAAAAAAAAACTTTAAAACTATAAAAAAACATTGTTTTGTTATTTTGTAGACATTCTTACTCATTAAATTTGAGATTTTTATAATGAAATAAGTATATTTTGGTTAATTAATCGTATTAAAAGTGTATGCGTGACTTACGTGTTGTTGATTCTATCACACGTTGGGAGTTACGTTGTGTTGTGGAGTACCTAACTAGGGCATCGAAAACCGGACATATTTTAAAAAAACCATTTGTTTTCGGCCTCAGTTTGACTCCAAAGCTGGATAACCCGAGTTTTTCAAATATTTCGGTTCTTTGGTTTATATATAAGAATTGTTTGAATAAAGTCTAAAATTATAGAATAGGGTAAAAAAACTTGAGAGGTGTCAAGGAACACCCGGATGGAACGAAGTTCCTTTCAATTAATTAGTGAAGGAATTGTAATATTTTTTTTTTAAATTATAATTTTTTTTTTATTATTAGCAAATATAATGTAATATAAACTTAATCAGTAGGCTCAATTTTAGTAATAATTGAGAGAGAGAGAGACAGACAGAGAAACACGCGCACGCCGCACGGCTTACAATTATAGCAAAAGTGTCGTTACAACTTTTAGTCTTAATTTTTTCCGTCTATCCCTCTTTCGCAACGCGCGATAAGGAACTTCGTTCCAAAAATAAAACAGGGAATTTATGATCACAGCTATAATTTTATCCTTTAAGCAATCGGTCTTATAATAATCAAATCAATTTGTTTTTAATAATAATCAAACGCAAAATATTACTTTGCTTAGATAATACCACGCATTAGTACCATAGTAGAATATTTAGTACCATAAACCACATACATATGCTGCGCCAGATTATAGAGAAAACCGAGGAGTACAATCAACCACTAGCTTGGCGTTCGTTTACGATCGCCTGGCCCGTCACAGCCTCTTCAGAGATGCCGCATCGACTACCGTTACATCAAAGTGTTGATACGACAAAGCCACTATGTCAGTCCGACTTCCGAGTACACGAGAATAGCACAAAGGCGATTCCATTGCACCGAGCGGTGGTGTGAGACAAGGAGACGTCATCACTCTGAAACTGTTATCGGTTGCGTTGGAGGATGCCTTTAAACTCCTTGGCTAGCGAGGACTTGACATCAATATAAATAGCGACTAACCTTCAATTTGCCGATGACGTCGTGAGATGAGACAAACTCTGGAAGACCTTAACACCATGTTTATGACCTTTGTATGGTGTCACTACTTCTACACTCAAAGTTACAGTCCGGTAGGTTTTCTTAATTTATTCGTATCTAAAAAAACTCGAAAAGCCCAAAATTCGGTTCTTAATATTCTGAGAACCGGTTCATGATATAGCTCCAAAACCGGTTTTTTGGTTTTGGGTAAAACTAGTTTCGATTCCCTAATTAGTATGGATCTCAGTAAATAATAAGTTTGATTAAATACTATAAAAAGTGTAATTAAACGTAAAGTATTTGCTGTTAAGGATAAATATTGATGAGGAAAGAAAAGGAAGGAAGAAGAGTGCTATTTAATAAATAAATAAACGATTAAAAATTTATTATTTTTCAATTCTGCGTAAAAATAGACGTAAGTCAGCCCGAACAGATTTAAAATAGGAAAACACAACGTATGTCACAAAAATCAAAATTGGTTATTTAAACATTACCAATTTTTATAAAAAACTAATGATTTTTTACAATTAAATCTATTATGAGGTGTATACAAAATACAAAATATAATAGTATACGTTTAAATTATTCGGTTTTTTCACTCTCCTCAAAGTGATTATCTTTGATATACGTAGTGATAGAACTTAAGCGACGATATTATTACAAGTGGCCAACCTCTAAAGTCTAATGTACTCATATATACCAAAATACAAGAATAAAAAAAAAACGTAAATTCACCAAACACAGCAGCCATTCTGCTGTGTTTGGTGAATTGGTGCTTTTATTGGTTTTTCTTGTTTAATTTAAATAAAGTCGAAAAAAGAAATCAACATGAGCTTTAGATGCATTTTTGGCTGCAGCCAAAAAGTAAGTAAATATAATACATGTTGAATATAATGTATTAAACATAACCTAAAATAGTAAGTCGACGAAAAATGGTTAGATTTTATTTTGTTTAAGTATATTATGTCAAATTAAAGTAGTAAAAAACACAACAGTAACAAAGCATTGCTCGTTTACTATTTTAATACAATCCAAAAAATATGACATGAGGTGTAAAAATAAGACTTAGGTTGGAAGTTTTTTATCATTTGCAATCGGTAATTAAAATATAATATAGATTTTATCTTACAGTTCAGTCTATTTACTATTCGATCCTATTTTAATATTTATATTTTCTTTTAGGGTCAGGTTGTACACCATTTCCCTAATCGACTTCGAGAAAGAACATTTTTTACTATTCCAAGTACAGGGTATATGATCGATAATTTGAAGAAAATTACAGGTACACATGGAATAGGCGTATTGATAGGCTTGCAATTCCAAAATTGCACTTTCCTGGTCAGATTGGTAAGGCTTTATAATTTATCTAGGAGTCCAGAGACAGCAGCTATAATTTATATCATTACATCCTGGGATGTATGGCTTTACATAATAATTTAAAGTATCACACACACGCAAAAGATAATGTAATGCATCTTTGCCTTCATACTGACTTACTACAATAATAATCTGTGGATGTTTCCACTCCACGTCAATCTGATCCTGTACCAAGTATCCGAAGAACTTGTATCACAGGTACCAGACAACGGAAATATATTTAATGTTTTTTACACAATACACATATTTAAGATTTTTATTATACTATACATATATTTAATAATAATACACATCCAATACCCAGGAACACAAAAAACTTTTTGTCCCTTCAGCGGGATTCAAACCCGCAACCTCCGGCTTAAGCGTTGACGCTATAACCACTGAGCCACAGAGGTCGTCAACTTACTGAATGTACTCTGTTTATCGCAGAAGAGATATATTGTAGTGATTATTATAATATTGCTGATACAAATATGTAGAAATATAAAATTATAATAATTTAAGTAATATATAAATAGTATTATATATAAATATATAAATAATTTAAGATACACAATATATTTATCATAGTTATTGTAAGTGATACCATATAGTGGAGAAGTTTATTATGCTTCTGGTAAGTATCTTTACTACTAGGAACCCTTATAATTTTATTTATTTATTTATTTATACACTTTCTGCTAAATGTACAATGGCGGACTTAATGCCATAGGGCATTTTCTACCAGTCAACCATAGGGTGGTGACAGAGTCAAAATACCAAGGTGCTTTCCATCTAGAAAAATATAAAAATTTTACTATACGAAAGGTCGTGTAAAACTAATGATAAAAATAGATACAATAATATTCGTAGCAAACTAGATTAATTTAATAAAATAAACATAATACATATCAAACTAATTATACCTACCTACTATACTATAATATACAAGTACATAAATGATTTATTAAACATAATATACATTATACATATACCATACTGCATAATTACACGATACTGACCAACCAAAAATTATAATAAAATGTTCATGATTCTGCCAAATACTTCAAATACAACTGTCGGACTCTGCGCTTAAACGTATCTCTGGTTGTGGACATTCTGATTTCCGTAGGAAGAGCGTTCCAGAGTAGAATAGACTGGATATGGAAGGAGGAATGGACTAGACTAGAACTATGTTGGGGACAACGGAGAAGTGCCTTAATTGAGGAGGGGAGGGATTTATCATGACTAGTAGAAAGATATTGGAAGTGGGACTTTAAGTAAGCAGGAGAATTGGGTGAGTTAAGGAAAGAGTAGAGCATACACAGGGCTCACACTGAGCGACGTTGGCGCACAGGCAACCAGTGCAGCTTGGAGCGAAAGGAGGATACGTGGTCGTATTTCCGGAGATTGTAAATAAATCTAATACAGTTGTTAAGTAGTCGGTCATATTTGTCGAGCTTGTCTGCATTGAGGTCAAAATAGCACACATCACCATAATCGATGATAGGGAATATGAGAGACTGTACCAACAAGGTTTTGATATGTGTCGGTAAAAAGTTTTTATGCCGATAAAGGGAACGCAACGTGCCGGTAACTCTTTGACATACGGTAGCTGTCTGTGTTTGCCAATTGAGAGTACAGTCGGTGTGTAATCCGAGATCTTTCACACAGGAGCTGTAGTTAATTATAGAGCCGTCGAAGATAACTGGTGAAAGCGACCCTACATCAACCTTGGCCATAATACGAGGACTGCCCAACAAAATAGCCTGACACTAACTTGGGTTAATTGTCAAACCGAAGTTTTTACACCAGTCATTTATGAAATTAAGATCACAGTTAATCACATCGATAGCACTTGATATACTATCCACTCCTGCTTGGCTATAGAGCTGAAAGTCGTCCGCAAACAAATGATACATACTGCGAAGTCTGAGAGTAACATAATTAATGAATAATGAGAAGAGCAAAGGAAAAAGAATACCGCCTTGAGGGACGCCAGTGTCTAGATTACACCACGAAGAGGAGGACTGATCCGTGCGTACCGACTGTTGACGCCCTTGAACATACGAAGAGATCCAATTTAAAGCCTCAGGTGAGAGCGGAAGTCTAGAAAGTATTGTTAACAAAATGTCATGATTGACATTATTGAAAGCATTCGAGAAATATATCAAAACAAGGACTGTTATTTTAGAGTTGTCAATGCCTACTCTCACATCATTAAGAAGTCTAGAAGTCACATCAAATCAGTGCTATGTCCAGGTCTGAAACCCGATTGTAGTGGAGACAAAATATCGTTTAGGTGAACAAACCTGGACAGTTGCTTAAATACACACAATTTTACTCTGTCGATAAAACTATACATTGTGTATGTATACAATTGAATTTTTGGAATCATAGCATAATAATTTTATTTTAGTGGTGGCTTGTAAAGGGGGGATGTTTTGTCATTCTACCCCATTATGTGGGGTATTGTCGAATAGGCTTAGATATAAATTAATGGCGAGGTTTATTAGTTGTGACGATTTTTATTAAAGATCTATTTTTATCCCACTAGCATAAGAGGTACCTCTTAGTTTGTAACTTTCATGCTTATATGTATTATTTAATTTTAATACACTTTTAGGTGTTTTTAACGTAAACAATTTTCAAAATCACCTTTTTATTCTTTTTTTAAAAACTATTTTTTTCTTTATGTCAACTTTGATCATTTACTGTGAAAAAAAAAGTATGGCGCTATAGCTGCCCATTATCTTAATAAATTGTCTAGTATGTGTAGTTTCTAAAAAGGTATTACAATGTGTACTTTACTAGCAATATTAAGTTACAGGAGCGAGATCAATATCAAGGTCAGAATTCAAAATGTTTAAGTATTGTTATAAAAGGTTATAAAACTTCGTCTTAATGATCTTATTCTACCAAAATTCTTTACACAAACGTTATTGGGCCACTAATAAGGATTTTTAGAAGAAAAACAGGTTGTTTTTAGTAAAAAAATATATTTATTTTATCAATAACTTAAACTAAATGCTCGAAATGCCCTCCGCCAGCAGCAATACAAGCTCTACATCGCCTACTAAAAGATCTTTTAATCCGACGCGCATAGCCGGCTTCTGCGATTTTACTTGCTGCTACTTGAATGCGCGTACGCAACTCTTCCACACTACTTCCTTAATGCAGCCCCAGTAAAAAAAGTCCAACGGGTTAAGGTCTGGCGAACGTGGAGGCCATAAAATTGGACCTAATCGCCCTATCCATCTATCTGGATATGTATTATTTAAATGTTCCCTTACACGAACAGCGTAATGTGCTGGAGATGTGGCTTCAAAATGATGGCATTTTGAAGCCACATCTCATTTCTTATCTCCTGTGGAACATCTTGCAGTAATCCAGGTAAAGTATTTATTAGAAAATCCAAATACATATCCGCATTTAATATTGCCGGCAACTCAAATGGACCAATGATTTGTCCGTTAATAATGCCAGTCCATAAATTTATTTTAAACTGATACTGCGATCTGTCTTCACGTATCAATCTTGGGTTTTCAAGTTGCCAGCTGTGTAAATTGTGGAGGTTCAAAAAACCATCTTTTCGACACGTTGACTCGTCACTCCATAAATTTTTATTAAAATAACTTTGGTCTTCTCTCATCTTTCGCAGCATTGTGCGACAAAATGTTACTCTCGCAGCAGCGTCCCTTGGCATTAGTGTTTGAACCCTTTGATAATGAAAGGGATATAATTCATGCCTTTTTAAAATTCTGTGCACGGATTTTTGAGGTATCCCGGTACGCCGTGAAATAACACTTATGGACGTACCAGGGTCTTCAGCGAATATTTCCAGTACTTCGGCTGCATTGTATCGTTGAGGTCGTCCTTCACTGGCCCCGCCTATGCCGGTCCCAGGAAATCGTCCTTCCATAAATGCATTGTGCACTCTAATGAAGACACGGTAATCAGGATGTCGAGCATTTGGATATTTTTCACGGTAAACACTTGCTGCTCTGGTAGCGTTGCCATTACATAAACCATAAATGTAATGCATGTATCGATAGCACAAAACAATGTCCGTAAATGAGAGCTAAGTTGTCAGTATCACCAGGTTCACAAGTCCAAATCACAAGGCAAATCAAAGTCCGATATTAGAAAGCAGTAACAAATTGACGAAAGTAACGAAAACAAGAGCACATGCGATAGTCAAAATCACACTGAGATGTGTACACTCTACAATCAGGAGCGCGCCCTAAAGGCAAAAACATGCTAACCTTTTCACACACCGTGAGTTTGAAAGGGACAGTGTGCATCTGCCTAGTAACAATGACCATCAATCGTCCTTTTCACGCATAGAGGCCCATTGTATTGCTGTCTTTGTTAGTTTTTTACCTGATGATCCTTTTTTCGAATAAACTTGTCGCAACATGTTTATCGCATGAAACATTTAGAGCACAACAATTTTAAATTTGAACACTTTTATTACATTATTACCATGGAGTTATGATTTTTTTTTTACTACAAACAACCTGTTGTTCTTCTGAAAATCCTTATTAGTGGCCCAATAACGTTTGTATAAAGAATTTTGGTAGAATAAGATCATTATGACGAAGTTATATAACCTTTTATAACAATACTTAAAAAATTTGAATTCTTACCTTGATATTGATCTCGCTCCTGTAACTTAATATTGCTAGTAAAGTACACATTGTAATACCTTTTTAGAAACTACACATAATAGACAATTTATTAAGATAATGGGCAGCTATAGCGCCATACTTTTTTTTCACAGTAAATGATCAAATTTGACATTAAGAAAAAAATAGTTTAAAAAAAGCATAAAAAGATGATTTTGAAAATTGTTTACGTTAAAAACACCTAAAATTGTAATAAAATTAAATAATACACGTCTTCAGGAGTATAATACTAAAAAAATCACACAGAAATACCTAAATTTGATGAAATGGCAACGGAATGAACGAAAAAAGTAGCGAAATTTATACAAAAGTATAAAATGCTACGCCATTTTCATATGGTTAGAAATCCTGGCAAGAAAATACGATTTTCTTACAGTTTCACATCCGGACCAACTCCAGTTTACGGACCCTGTATATCATGCTTAAAACTCTTGTGGAGGAGGCTAAAATAGGCCATAACATTTGAAGAATTTTAAAAGCATATTCTATGTTCACAGTTACGAAACAATATTTATGAGAGTCCATATGTGCTTTAAATTTCTATGTACATACATATGTACAATCCAGAATAAAATTATTCTCTTGTGATTAGATTTTTTTTAATAATTCATTTTTTCAGACTGTATTGGAGAAACACCTCAATTTTACATTCACCTAGACCAGTGTGTATTGTATAATATTTTAATTGGACTGAGGAATTGCTTCGACATGTGTTATATGCCCTTAGGCTGGGGCTATATGATCCGGAATATGGAAGACCAGTACAATTTAGGGTTTTGGAAATAGAACTCTGGACCAATACAACAAGAGTTAAAAGGTAGTCTAATTGTTGTTTCCATACATCGTACCTCCGTATCGACTAAAGGTTTTGATAACTGAGATACCGCTATATATACTTATATATGATGGTGCGTTTGAGATTATATTTTGTTTCATTCATATTTTTCCTATTAATCTTTGTGACGTTACAACAAGCGTTGAGCTCGGGATACATAGACTCGGTGATCACGACCATCGAGAAGCATTTCGAGATTCCCTCCAGCCTGTCGGGGCTCATAGCCAGCAGCTACGAGTTAGGCAACACCATCTTCGTCTTCTACCTCGGCAGTAGGAGGCATATTCCCGTATGGATCGCAGTCGGTAAGAAAATAAGAATGCTTTTAAAACAAACATTCCTTTTATTGATTTTTACATTAATTTTTAGGGTTCCGTACCCAAATGTTAAAAACGGGACCCTATTACATAAAATATAATATTATATAAGAAAAGCTATTACAAGGGGGCTCTATGAACGACATAGAACCCAAAACAATGATTTTTAGAATTTTTGTCCCTCTGTTTATCTGTTTGTCTGTATACGTTTGTATGCGCTAATCTCAGAATCTACTGAACGGACTTTGATGTAATTTGCTATATGTACGATTTTCGCGATATTTGTTTTTGCGCGTACGATGTCAACGGCTTAACCGATTTGAAAGCGGTTTTCACTAATGCGTTTTGGTTACTCCACTCCACTTAAAGTTTAATTTACCGTCTTCCAGAAAAGGAGGCGGCTGTACATTCGGCTGGTTATATTGTAATCTTTTATATATATATATATATATATATATATATATATATATATATATATATATATATATATATACATATATATATATATATAATCCCCAAACATGTATCTATAAGTCAGGAGTTCTGTTCAGTACTTTTGGATCCAGATGGGATCCATGAGGAATCGTGGGAACTCCTCGAAATTTATATGGACACTTTTGTGATTTTGACTTAAAAAAGTAGTCCAGGCATATACTACGGAAAAGTAAGATTTTTACCAAGGTATCCCCTGGATCCAAAAGTACTGAACACAACTCCTGACTTCTTATAGATACATGTTTGGGGATTTCGGAGTTGTTTAAATAACTGCAAACATATGCCACTATGTCAATTAGAGTCATCATCATCATCATCACATTATGATGATATAAAAGGTACTTCTCATAGTATTTTACACCGACACTAATATCTTTGAATATTACTCCGTCTATGGTATTATTTACAAAATTATTTTGTGGTTGTAAAGGGTATAATTCGAAATTGGTCATTTAGTCACTAAAGTGGAAACCTGATGATGCGATCCATGAGACTAACTCCTCTACTAGAGAATAACTCCTCGAAATTTATATGGACACATCTAGTGATTTTTCTGAAGTAGCACAAGCATATGCTACCAAAAAATAAGATTTTTCACCAAGGTATAACCCTGGGTCCGAAAGCACTAAACAGAACTCCTCAGTCTTTAAAGATGCGCGTTTGGAAATTTCGGAATTGTTTAAAGAAATGCAAGCATGTAACTTACATTAATCATCATCATCATCTTATTTACAATACCTAATGAATGCTTGGCGCGTATTCAATTATACATTCGATCGTTCTTATAATGTATTAATAATAATTTTACAAATATCACTAAAAAGTGAAGAATTATTATTTTAAAACAAAAAATTAAACCGACTTCCAAAGTAAAAATGCACAAAAAAGTATGAAATAAAACTTATTTTCTAAATGATTCTTCTTTTAAATTTGGCTTCTTTTAATGTTAACTATTTCTCTAGGTACTCAATCTTTATAATTTTGAAGTCGGTACCAGCCAACTTGAACATGAGTTCTATATTTAATTATGATGATGAGTATTGTTTGGCTGGTACCGACTTCAAAATGATGAAGATTGAGTAGAGAAATGTTAATATTTTCGACAAACTTAAAAGGGGAATTAGAAAATAAGTTTTATTTCATACTATTTTTATTAGATTTTCAAAAAGTACATTATAAGCTGGGAAATATTGTCCTTGCAATGATCAATCGTTTACAAAACACAGTCATAAAAGTGAGATTGCTGGTGAACATTAAAAACGGTCTATATTTTATAAAAAAAATACTAACATAACTACTGGGTTTATGTATATTATTATTGTTATAAGAATGAATATAAATGGATAAATTAAAATTTGGTATAGTCATAAAAATGTGATGGCTAAATTAGCTATGGCCACTGCCCTTAAAATGTATAAACATAATTCCGAGCTATATATGAAGATGAGCTATATATTCATATAGTCAATTCAATATGTTTCAGGAACTGTTCATTTCGTCACAATCCTAAAAAAATAAAATCGTATTAACCTCTTACGCCATAACACATTTCTAGATTTTGTTATAAACTTTTGTTCAGGCGTTTACGAACAAACATCACTGAGCCACTTCCTTTTGCTTTCTGTTTAATAACTTATCCTGATTAACACTCGATAATAAATACCGATATTTTTATTGACACTTCTTTAAATTTATTTATTCACACTTGGTACAGAAAAATAAATCGAATTCTTCAAATTCAAAAGCTGTTTAGTCAATACTATAGTGAAAAGGAAAAATTTACAGAATAATTGTAAAGTATTATTTTTCATTATTGTGCTATTTAGTGTTTAACATACAAAAATGTTTTATCACATTTTAATGCATTTATTACTTTTTAACATTTAAATGTTCTACTGCAAAAATTCTGTCAAAATTGAGGGTTTGAAATTATAAAATTTACATACTCTTTCTAACATATTGTGCTAACAAAATTTGTGCAGTTGGACTTATCTGACTGTCTTGACTGACGGCGCAAGAAACTTATCTGACTTTTAACTTTAGTGTAATTTAACTCTCTGATTATAATCAGAAAATAATAAATAAATAATCAGAGCGTAAAAAATAATTAATGATTATTATTTTCAGCATCGAGTGGATAATTGTGGGCGATCATATAGATTCATCGTGGTGCAAGCTTTCTTCGTGGATTCGAAAGTCTACACCTGCTGGGCTAATCCTAACGGTATTATTTAATTATTTATTATTGCAATGTATATTAGTGCAGTTTAATATTAGTACTTATTAGTTGTAATTGGCCTTTTAAAGTTACCTAGTAAAGATTAGCTGTTGCCTGCAATTCGTTTGGGTAAAACAAACGGAGCCCTAATTTTTGAAATTATTATCAAAATAAATAATAATCTTTTAAATACATAATCTTTTCCTAACGTTTAATTTTTAATTTTTCAGTGTCAAAGAAAAAATATCCCTTTTTACTTGTGAGTTCTGACTGAACAGTCATCATAATATTGAAAATAAAATAAAAAGGCAAGCAGCATATTTATTTTTATCAAGTGCAGTAACTATCATCTAGGACGGGGCTTCCCAAACTGAGCGTCGCGACGCCCTGGGATGTTGCAGGCTCATCCAAGGGCGTCGTGAGGCGATTTAGAGATAAGGATCACAGTAGCATTTCTAAACTAAAACCTTGACTTAGAAGCTATGCCCTGATAATACTACCTTTTCTCATTACAGAAATGTAAAAAAATATTTTTTTGCTTCTAATTCTAATTCTTTTTCTAATTAAAATTTCTAATTCAAAAAAAATAAAAATTTAAAATAACAATCGATTAAAAGCAAATGTCTATTAACTTGCACCAATGGATATATCTCATGCTCTATTATAAGCCCATGAAGTTATCGGGACTGCTCTGCATACACCTGTATAAGGCTACTAAAACTACAACTACTTAATAGGTAATCCCTATATTAGTTTATGCTGGGTTTAAACAGTTAAAATAAGTTTGAGAAGCCCTGAACAAGGGTCAAGATTTAGGTATCATTTTCCTTTTTAGCACCATGCAATTTTTTAAATCATATCATCATAAAACCATAAAGTTACTTAATAGTTCGTACACTAAACCACTGCTTTTTATTTTTCAGTATTATGAATTCAACATGTCAATCAATCTATGAAATTCTGAGTACTAAAACAAGCATCAACAGAGCCAAAGTAAGAATTGGAGCCCGAATATGGGACAAAAATAAGCATTGCTTGGGAGAATGGACGAAGACGCCGTGGCCGCCCCTAGAAAGAGATATCGCGTTGTGCAAGATGCACTGCAATCAGGCTGGACATGGCGCGGGAACGAGGTCATTGGGCCTCCCCCAATAAATGGTCCTTGGTCCAATAATAGAAAGCATTAATATACAGAGTTACAAGTTAAGTCGATGTTAATCCTTTAAAAGGTTGGATTTCCCATCATTTCCAATATTGTCTACAATAAAACCTATATTCAAAAATTAATATTTATATAATAATAATATAATATAATAGTATTTTTCGAGATTTTTTAACTTTTAAGTTTTTCATAAAAAATAATAACTTTTTCTCTCTTCTCTATTTTTTAAATAGTTTTTATCTAGCTATTAATCTTTATTATTATTTTTAAAGCTAGTAATGCCGCTATTATTCTGAAAATATCTTTGGATTTGTAGAAAATACAAAACAATGTTGGGAACTTTATCCCTTTGACTTAAGCTATATAATATATCCCTGTATGGTACAAGCTACGTTATAAGGAATATATTGTACCCTTATTTGTTATTTATTTACGATAAGTTTTATATGATAGATAAAAATCTAATTATCATTGCATATGTATAATAATGTTATATATAATAATGTATAATACGCAGCCTATTTGAAATGTGTTAATTTGATTTTTATCTTTAATATAAAACTTATCGCAAATGAATAACAGATGACGATATTATTAATAATAATTTGAGGAATATATAATATATAATATATAATAAGAGGAATATAATAATCTTATTATATTCCTCATACATCCTGAATAATTTATAAAACTAGTACTTTATTTAAGAATTATATTTACTTACATGTTATAATATTTTTTGAAATTTTCACAATAGTATGTGATATCAAGATGTCAGGATAATACTTAAATATTATAATGGTAGTTAAAATAGCACTACGGAAAGATTGTTATTTTAAATTAAATTACATAAAAATATCAGCCTAAATATAACAATAATCATAATGTCAATTGTCAATAATATGTTAATAAAATAAAAGTATTTAGGATTGAATTATATTAGATGTATAAAATGTCAGCTTAAAATAACAATAATACTCGAAACTTATGGGAAATCAAAATAAACACTTTGTATAATAATTATTGGTGATAATTTTATATTAAATTATATCTGGCAGGATTTATTTAATAATAAATATATCATTAACTCCTAAAATAAATGCCTGGTCAGTGGTCACATTATATTTCTTATTTTTTATAGTAGTAAAATATTAACATAAAATTTTTCGTTCCTCAGTATATTTTTGTATAGTGTCTTACATGAATGTGACATTTGTCGCACGATTTTTGTATGTATATGAAATAAGGAAAGTTCGAGAATTAGCAAATCACGTGCCAGCTTTTTTAGTTTTCCTGCAATCAAAAATGAAACACGCTGAGGGCAGGTTTTTATTTTTCTGGTTAGGCCGTAAAATTATTGTATTGATTTGTATTTTAGATAGAGAAATAAAACGGAATTATTCTTCCTTTTGTCAAACTAATGTTCTTTATACGTGGTATGATTCTTCATTTCCCATGGCGTTCTAAAGCGCATAGTTTTAAAGATAATAATAGATATCTTAAATTATTAAGTATAATGGTGATGATATTATGTGGTGCTCCAAATATTGATACATAATTCGATTTAGATTTAATGGTAAACATTGAATGTTTTCATAATATAGTCCTAATATTTATCTTAACTTAAATATGGCAAATCAAAAGGAACACGTTGTATATATTAATAATTGGTGATAATTTTATATGAAATTATATATGGCAAGATTTATTCAATATTAAATATATTATCAACTCTTAATGTAAATTCCTAGTCACATGTTACAGGAATTTGACATTGGTCGCATGGTTTTAGTATGTTTATGAATTAAAGATAGTTTAAAACTTGGAGTGTATTCAAAAATTATATAAAATTGAAATATTTACTACAAAACCTAAATCTTTATTAATTGTAATGATGTTCTCATGTTTAAATATGTTTTTTTTTAATTCTCAGCAGTAAAATGCCATCTTTATTTACTGATAACACAAAAAGATTTACGGATTAATTTATTTTATTGCATATCATTTATTCAATAGTGTTAAGAATGTAAAGTTGTAAACTCAGTTCACACCCCATTTAATCTAATCGTAAGCAAAAAGTTTAAATTCCATCAAATCATTGTGTGTATTTCTTTATTAAACGGAAAATAAGTGACATTTGAATAAGTAGCTTTGTAAGTATTCGCTTACGTTTAAATTAAATTGGATCTAAACAGAGTATAAGTAGTATAACGTGTTTAAACAATAATAATTTTCGATTATCATATGTGAAAATAAAATATTTTACCTTTTTGGTTAAGTTTTGTTTCGTTTTTTTTATTGTCGGAATTTTATGTTTCAAAGGTTTTATTTTTGTGAGAATTGTGTATTTGTTAAGGAAACTTAACAAATAAATACTGTTCTTATGAAAATCAAGGTCTTTGAAATACATACAAATCATACATACTCTGACATACAAATCCCGTAGATTTAGCAATATATTGAAATCAATACCTTTATATATATATAGCTATGTAGTGCAACTGCATCTTAACCAGATGGCGCTAGGAGCTACCTAAAACCTTCATTTTTGAACCGTCAAACAGGGAAATTGAAATATCTATTTCAGTAGTAGTACTTATCATCTATGGAGACTAGAGTTAAAAGTTTTACATGTATTATGGTACATATATAATTTTGTCAATTAAAGATGAAAACGTAAATTTTATAATAATTTGTATAAGTATTATGTTGTAGTAATCAAGCGAGATGGCTTTTCTATGTCCTGTTAGAATAAGAAGGGGCAAAAAGAAGAAATGTAAGTACAATTAAGGCAGTGAGAAAAGTTTTCAAGTCAATGACCTCATACTTTCTTTACACATAAAATAAAACTTGATAATCCATCTCTTTGATCACAAAAACTTGCCTTTGCATGCCATTTACTAATAATTTAAATCATTGCGTTATATGCAAAAGTAGAAATCTTAAATTTGGTACAAAGTAATTCAAGTTGTAATATCGCTTATTGTTAGCCAAACAACAATAAACTTGCAAGAAATAATTGTAAACTCCATGCGATATCTTACATATTATATGCAAAATATTAAACATATTATGTTGATGCAACAAAATATGATGTATTCATCCATTTACAAAAAATATATGCGAAGGATTGCAAATAATTTGAAATAATCTTATTGAATGTGACTTATTTCAGCTAGCAGTATAGATTCTGATAAAGAAGCATCAAGACCAGGCTCAGGCTTGAGTCCTGGTATGGGACGTATCACAGGATCAGCAAGCATTGAAACCCTAGTAAGAGTAGGAATAGAGAAAGAACATGGCTTGAGTCCGGATTCAAAGATGGTGGTGCTACATGACTTTGCACCTTGTGTGGATGATGAATTAGAGGTAAAGAATTTCTAAAATTTTCTAATTAGATAACTTTTCCGTAGTATTTTAACTGTCAATGAAATAATACACTGTTATACAACTACACCTAGGTTTTAATGTGAAAAGTAACTACCAACTTATTTATTTCCTGAAACACTACAGGTAAAACGAGGACAAATAGTAAATATATTATACAGAGAGAATGATTGGGTGTATGTCATTGTTGCTGACTCACGCCGGGAGGGTTTTATACCCCACTCCTACTGTGCACCGTGTGAGCAACACGACTTGAAGAAGAAACTGCCAAGGAGTCGGTCCCCCACTGATCTAGCACACAGAGAAGTTTCACAGTAAGTGAAACAGCATTCTTATGTCAACTTTTGTGTCTACTGTCTACTTGATTTTAATCACATTGAATTCAGGCATTATTAATATACTATGTAGACCAGTTTGTGTTTGTGACTTATTATGTAGTTGGAATTTATGAATTATAAGAATAATAATAAACAATTTAATTTTCTAATTACAATCGGGAAATAATCTTATATTTTAAACGAGATGATCTTGTATAATATATATAATCGGTATCTCGATAACGGCTACAAGTATTACCATGAAATTTAGTATGCAGGGAGTTTTGGGGGCGAAAAATCGATCTAGCTAGGTCCTATCCCTTTGAAACTGTGCATCTTTAAGCAATATATGTTTATTTATTTCGTCATGCAACAATATATCCATAATGTCGACACTCTTATGCCAGTCTGATTGACAGCTTGGTATGAGTACCTATGTATAATTTTTGCATTGTTTGGAAATTCGGAAAGTGGTGGGTTCGAATCCCAGTAAGATTTGTGATTCTTATTATTTCTTTTTCTTTTATATTTTTTATCGTTCTACTAAAACACCGAGCAAAGCTCGTGTCCCAGGTACTATTATTGAGGTTAACAAACATGTTAATTACATAGTAAACAGCTAATTAAGATTTTAGATTACTTCACAGAACCATAATAAATTTTATTCAGTTCCTGCACTAAGCCTGGCTTGGCTTGTCCGGCAGGACACCAAAATTGTTCATACAAAAATCATAAACACAATATTGAAATAGAAAAATCAACAAATTATTTATTTAAGAAAATTAACAGCAAAACTAAGCACACAATGTATGTTTGTATGTGTGAATGCTACTTTTAGAAAGATTATTATAAACATTATTTTACTTCAAGAGCAACAACTCTATGTAATTCAACTGAGAGAATTATAAACCAAACTTTTATGAGAATCTAAGCCAAAAAATAGTGTCAGACATATACATATTTTTGTCATTATATTTCAGATTATCGTTATCAGATGGTGCAACGAATGATGGGCATTCTGAAATGGGCAGCGAGGGTGACTCATGTCCATTCAGCAAAGATCCTTCGGGTCGATATGTTGTTTTGTATACATTCACAGCCAGGGATGAAAATGACGTTGATGTGGAGAGAGGAGAGTTTGTTACAGGTTAGTTGATTTTGTGTTTTCAATATTCTGCAATTTTATTAAAACATTCCTCATACTTTTGTTGACTGAGCAGAAAATACTAAGATATCTACTGATACATGTTAGATAGCTTATTGACGTGTGGTGTCTCTGTCGCTCGATATAAAGTAAGCAGCGACAAAACTTCCCACTAAACTAACTGAAACTTATTAGAAGATTGTGAAACACCCTTATTTTCATATCCCTCCACAATCATTGCATTTATATGGTTTTTTTTTATTATTATTTTTTTAATCTAGTTTTTTACAGAGGCTTTTAACACTTAAGTGTTGATGCCAGCCTCATTGTTTCACTCATTGTTCCTTCTGCAACATCAAAGACTGTCGCTGCTTCTTTAGTGTATTTCGTCCAATTAGCTTCTTTATAATTTCTCTTTTTGATGTACCTATTAGATCATATACATCCACAGTTTAATTTTAATACCAAATGATCACTGCCTAAAGATTCATTAGTAGCCTGCCATCCCATATTGATAGCGATGTAAAAGCCATATGTACTTTATCTTGTAATAATAACAGTTCAAAATTGCTAGCTTTATGTTTTAAACTATTAGCATTCCATTGGAAAATATTGAAACAGCTGTGCAAATGATTATTATTACTGGCCATTATTTCCATGAAATTAAGCAACGTCTAGAAATTCAAATATTCTTGTAAAATATCTTAAACTCATCAACATTTTAAACTTATCTCCTAAACTTCCTGCAGTTACAAAATATTCTCTTATTTTATCCAAAATTCTTTGTAATAAATGTTCCCGTTCTTTATGATTACTACTACTAGAGCTTTGCTCACCATGGGTTTCAGTACTTGTTATGTCCAAATTAAGAAATACATCATCTTCATTATGTCTTATACTTACACTTTTTTCTTATTATCATCTTCACTATCTTGCAAACTTATATGAGTAGCAGAACCACTCACACATACATCTCTATAAGTAGGAGACGAAGTGCCACCGGGCCTAGCATAGGAAGTGTTAGGAATAGCAATTGGTTCCTCCGGTTCCATTCTACTTGAACTCTTTTTCAGTGTCTCCTCCTTCATCTTACTCAAAGCAAATTTATAAGAACAGTTATTATTTCCCATATAAATGCGAACATTTCTCTCTCTTTGAAAAGCAGGACATACAGACTTCATTAAAGATAAATGGTTGCCTTTACAATTAATGCATCTATAATTTTTAGTTTCGCATTTTTCATGCTTTACTCCACATTTAGGACAAATAGGTGTCTTGGATGGACAAACGTGACTGACATGACCGTATCGCCAACATTTAGAGCATTGCATAACTGGATACATGTATGAATCTACAGCCAGTCGACAAACATAAGCCTTACTAAATCCTGGAAGACTTGAACCTTCAAACCCGTATGCAAACAGTTTCAGACTTAATCCATTTACCATTCAAATCTTTTCCCAGCAACCTATTCTAATAGATAATATTTTTGTATCACATTCAAAAATCTCTTTCAAGTCCTTATCTTCAATTTCAATGTCGATATCTCTGACAAAACCATAACAATAATGTATTTCATTAGTATTTCTACAAGTCCAATCATGATCCTTTGTAATTTTATGGTCCAAGAAATTGCTTGCATCAAGTTAGATTTAAACTTTATCAAAAGTTTAAAAGGGTTCTTATATTTAACAGTTTCGATGCCCTGAACGTTATATTTAGCTAAAAGTTCGCAAACGCCAACTGCTTCGGTAGCACTATAGTCTTGGAGGTTACAGAAACTTCGAAATTGTTGCTTAAATCTACTGGCGGGTTAGGAGACACAGATGGAGGAGTATTTTGAAGGTTCCTTCGTTTATGACTAGTGAGAAGCGTAAAGCCATCATCAGCTAAAGGGTCTGGAGAACTACCTTTTTTTAGCCGCCTTTTATTGCGTGGCTGCAATATCGCCTCACTCACGAAGTCGTCCCCAAGATTATTATGATCCACGGACATACCTGATCATCCCATTCTAGATCTACCTCGCCTTCCAATTCTCCAGAAGACCCAAGCACGATTCTATTAATGGCTTGCAAAGACATCTTCTCAATACAAACGGGCTCCAACACAGCTACTTCTTCACATTCACTCATAATCACAAAACTTGTGGGTAGTTCGAAAGTTAATAATTCAAAGTGAATAATTCACTTTAACTTTGATAATAAACATTAAGAATCCTCGAAAAAGTCATAGTTAACAAAATTTTCACGATTCACAAACAATAAAAACACATAAATACAAAACGTAAATTGTCTTCACAGACTGTAACAAGAACGCGTCCGAGCGTGACGGGCGTAAACGCCAGACTGGCCTTATATGAAAATGACAGACAATGTAGTGGAAAACGATGTCAGTTTCTGAAAGATTAAGAATGTAGTTGTGCTGTACAGAATTGAGTGATACTCAGATAATTTAACTTTTTTTTGCAGTGTTAAACAGAGAAGATCCTGATTGGTATTGGATAGTGAGGAGTGATGGTCAAGAAGGATTCATACCATCGGGGTTTGTTTATCCCGCTGTTGTGCAAGGTGATTGTCAATAATATCCTACTAATCAGTACTATCATACTATTTAAAAAAACACTGCTATTTAGTAGAAGCATTTTTCCTGTCATGCGGGTTGCCACGTGCTCGAAAAACATAATATATGAAATGGTAGGATGCGGACGCCCTCAATGCGGCCGAGCACGCGTGTGATAACCGTGCGGGTCTCGAAATATCGGTGCTCAGGAAATAAATAATAAATAAAACTTTAAAATGATACAATATTGTAGTAGGCATTAACAAAATGCGTAGTTTAGGAACTCTTGTCATTAAAAATTGAGACCTGTAAGCCCAAGCAGGAACATTAATGAGGAAGTTTACCTTCTTTTTTTTTATAAATTATAAAAATTTGTGTAAAATAAAAAAAATGGGGGCAGGCCATACATTTTATCTCATTCGGATCAGATGACGTCACAGGGTCACAGACGTTCCGTCAACTTCATTGAACTATTTGTCAGTCATTTATTGACGAATTCAAAAAATGTTTGCAGTGATTGATTAGTTTTGATCTATATTTTAATAAAATTACGTTAAAAATAATATTTACGACATCAGTAAACTTCTCCATTGACATCAAAGTATTCGTAACTTTATTTAATGAAAATTGTATAGGTTTCATGTCATTCATGTCATGATTTTCATACAACTTTTATTCGATAACAATATGAATACTTTATTGCCTATAGTAGGTATTGCTTAGGCTACATAATGACGTAAAAGTTTTTAATATTTCCTATTTATACGAAAGTTTATATTTACTTTGTTTACAGCGGCCCAACAAGAGAACAGTCAGTCCATGCACTCTCCGCCGATATCAAACTCTATGATATCCGGGAACAACACCAGCTTCAACAACATGCAGCAGGATAACGAGGGACGCTACCACGGAACTGAACTAGTCATGCTTTATGATTATAAGGTAAGAATATAAATTAAATTTGTTCTTTAAACTTTTTAAGAAGAATATAAATTAACTAGCTTTTGCCCGTGGCTCCGCCCGCGTAAATCCCGGGTAATTCCCACAAGAACACTGTACTTTTTCGGGATGAAGAGTAGCCTATGTGTTAATCCAGAGCCTAAACTACTACCTAGAAGGACCGCTTCGACCGCCGTCGAAGCAGCACGCGCCTCGCGAGCACTTAGTGAGCTCCGCTCCGCGAAAAACCAATTTAAATTAGTGGAAGTGGCCAAAAGAGCAGCACAAACAAGTGCGATATACCAAAAGACGCGTAAAAGTGCGACCAGTGCAACAGTGGAAACCGCGAAAAAATCGGACTGACAGGACTTGAGAAAAGTCGAAAAAAAATTTTTCCCGGGATTCTAATCCGGGATTTTAAGCGGTTTTCGACCTTCACAAGCGTGCGGCGCGATTAGTCGCGACGACCCCCACTTTTTTCTGCGCAATTTTACCCGCTAATACCTCTCCCTGCTGCTCCCAAAAAACCAGAATTTTCTGGCCAGTAGGTTTGGAGCAGCAGCTAAAATAGTAAAAAGAGGTCACCGGGTTGGCGCGCGGGGAAGGTCTGGGGGAGGAAGGTGATAACGGCACTCGAAGCGGAACATCTGGGGCAAAAGAGAACCGTTTAGAAAATCAAAATCGGACTTACGGTTAGTGAGATATTGGAGGTGAAAAAAGTGGAATATTTTCGGAATATAATATAATATAATATACTCGGGAACCAAATCGGTGACCCTAAACTTTTAAAATTGTAACGTGTTTGTGACACCCGGGAGCTGCCAAACACCGAGTTTCAAGTTGATCCGGTCAGCGGTTTAAGAGAAATTCGGGAAAAACTAAAAAATCCAGATCGAGTCCTAGGCGGTCTGGATTTGCAGGAGACTACCGGACCAAGACTACGGGTTGGCGCTGGCAGCCGGGAGAGTATTAAATTAAGTTAAGCGACCATTTAAGACAGTTAAAGTTTCAATTTTAGACTCAAATTTTTAAAAAGGCTTAAAAAATTATTTTAAAAATTTCGACAATCATAAGAATAAATGTTTATAAAAATAGATTAACTAAAGATAAGATTACAAAAAGCCCCATAATTTTAAGAATTATAGTTTAGTAGTAATATAGCTTTTAAGAACGGAGAGAAAACTCTGTAGAAAACCAATACTTAAGGCGATCACGCCCCCAGCCTAACGATTTCATAGAATATCAGCCCAAATACCTGGATTCTGTGGGCCCCATAAGCTTACTTTTGTAGTCTTGACCGACAGGCATCTACACCAAAAGTTTCACTGAAATCTACCTAGTAGTTACGGAAAAAACTGAAATCTTAGCTCAAAAAACGTGACGTCACAAAGTGGGAGGAGCCTAGGGATTTCAGGGCTGCAAATGACGTTTTTCGTCGGTCACTAAATTGTTATAATTTATTGTGTATATTGACAGGAACAAAATATAAGACTAAAACACACAGAAAGTGCTAGGATATAATATCAATATATAATACACACAATATATATCATATACACTTATACTACTATACAATCTATATATTGATATACAATCTACATAACTATAATTACATATATACAATCAAATTAGATAATAGGACCAACTGCATCATTTTTGGTGTAGTTGACAGGTTAAGGAAACTTTATAGATAAAACTGTACATATTCGGACTAGCGACTATAATTGGAGTCGCCGCTAGCTAATAGGCGGAAGACTTCTGACTATATTGAATTCCTATAGAAACTACAGAGCAAATAAAACTGACTATAACGCGTATTGCTATCTAAAATCAACTATATTGAATTCCTATAGAAACTACAGAGCAAATAAAACTGACTATAACGCGTATTGCTATCTAAAATCATCAGGCGGAAAGAAGAATAAACCTAGGACATATTACATATTACATTTTTAATACTAAATTTACACATAAAAATAGAAGCTCAAATCTATTCTAGTCAAGAAATATAATTAATAATTAAAATACTTAAACAACGTAAAGTAAATTATATCTATTAAAGTAATTATTTTAAATCTACAATATACGTATACTATTTTACTTATACAATTTTACTTTTTAAATTTACACATTGACGCGTTCCCCCAAATAATTTTGAACTTAATTGCAATATATACATTCTACATATCATAAATATACACTTACTTGCTTTAAATATACATATTTTGAATATATAAACTAAAATTAGAATGGCTATGGTTCATACCCCACATAACAAAAACCCTATGAACCCAAATCGACTATCCATGGAGGGGCCGGGGTCTGCTGGTAGTAGTAGCGGAGATAGTAGCCGGCGCCAAATAGAAACTAGCACCCCCCAAAACCCCAACAGCTCCCTCGACGCCCTTCTGGCCGAAATTTCCTATACGGTTAAGAATAGTACATTTTCTAAACCAGACTAGGAACATGAGAGGCGAGTTAAAGGCTGGCTTGGCAAATAATCTTACAAACATTTCTAACCATATAGGGAAAGTCGCGTTACTAAGTAGAAAAGAAAATAGGAAAATAAGTGATACGGAGGAACAGAGTGAAAGAGGAAGTGAACGGGGAACCCCAAAAAGTTGCGATTGTAAGAGAGAGATTGCAGAAATGTATAAAAGAATTGAAAAAATGATGGATGAAAAGATGTATAAGATAAACGACAACGTAACGATAAAAAGTGGTAACTTAAAAGGAGAGATCAAATTAATAAGGGACGAAATGAAAGTAAAAAATGAGGAAAATAGTAACAAAATATTCGAATTGATAACTGGGGTAAAAGAGTTAATTCAGGAAGTAAGAGAGGAGACAAGTAATAAATTTAAAGAGATAAATAAGTTAAATCGAGAGGTTGTAAAGGAATGTAAGGATATAAAAGGGGAGATAAACATCAAGGTAGAAAATATGAGACAGGTAAACCAGGAACTGGCAAAGGATAGTAAAGACTACTTAAATAGGGCAATCGAACTGACAAGCATTGTAAAAGTATTGAGTAAGGAAATAACGGAGGACAAAATACTAAGTTTAAAGAGATAAATAAGTTGAATCAAGAGATTATAAAGGAATGTAAGGGTATAAAAGGGGAAATTAATAACAAGGTAGAGAAAATAACGCAGATAAATCAGGAATTGGCAAAGAAAAGTAAAGAAAACTTAAATAGGGCAGTCGAATTGATAAGTGGGGTAAAAGAGTTAGGTCAGGATATAAAAAAGGAGACAAGTAATAAACTAACAAGAGATAAACAAAATAAATCAGGAGGTCATAAAGGAATGTAAGGATATAAAAGGGGAGATAAATAGTAGGGTAGAGGAAATTAGAAAGATAAATCAGGACTCGATAAAAGCAAATAAGGAAAACTTAACTAGGGCCGTTGAAGAGTGGGGGGGCCAGGGCCCCGGCAGGACCGCGACCCGCGACATATGCGGCGGTGGTCGGTGGCGGAGGGGAAACCACGCCACCGGAGCCGAGGCGCGTGACCCTCCACTCTTTAGTGGTAACGGATAAGGAGAACTTGATGCCAGGAACAGAGATAGTGACGAAAATAGGAGCAATTATAGAGGCAAAGAAAGAAGGAATAAAAATAGATAGGATTCGAAAAGGGAAAGATAGAAAAGTCATTATAGGCCTGAGATAGCATAGAGATAAGGTTAGAGAAAAAATAGAAAAAAGCGGAAGTAAATTAGAAGTACAGGGAATAGATAACAAGGATCCACAGGTTGTGCTGTATGGGGTGCTTAAGTCAAGCACAGATAAAGACATTTATGACGCCATAAGAACCCAAAACAAGCACCTCATACAGCATATCCTGGGCGGGGATGAGGACAGGATGAAAGTTAAGTATAGGAAGCGTGGAAAAGATGAGGGCACCGAGCACGTGGTGATGACTGTGTCGCCGGGGACGTGGCTGTGCCTTGCCAAGGCGGGTCAGCTGTATATAGACATGCAGCGAGTTCGCTTCGCGAGTCCCCCCTAGTACAGTACTCGAGCTGTTTAGGGTACGGACATGGGAGGCGATTCTGCAGTACCGCCGAGGAAAGGTGCAGCCATTGCTCCGGGACGCATCACCAGTCTCGGTGCGAGGACCGTATGTCCGGTGGTAAACCACGCTGCATTAACTGCGAAAGGGTTGGAAATGGAAATGTGGAACACAACGCGTTCAGTGCGGAGTGCCCGGTCCGGCAGAAGTGGGACGCTATGGCGCGTGCGACAGTTGCATATAGTCCAGAAGAACAATAGTGTCAGTGCTGTTAGGATCTAATTGGATGATATTAAATTGCACTAATAACACCAATAGAAATAAAAAACGGGTGGACAGTACGACACTGTTGGAGGGATCTAGGCATATGTATGATTATGGTAAGCATAAGTTAGCATACATAGCCATAGTAACCAAAGACTGGCACTGTATGCATACGCGCGCGCCATGGAGTCTCACAAAGTATGCAAGGGATTTATATGTAGTATAAATCCTGAGCATACGTATGTCGGGGCGGACACTTCGACCTGGAGGAGTGGACAAGGAAGGAAATTGAAATTGTAATTAATACGGAATAGACTTAAACAGAAATTTAATCTAAGGATGGAGTGTGAAGGAATGTAAGAATACGCTCGAATATAAATCAACAAGGAAATGCAAAGATGTTAAAAGATATAAATCTATAGACAGAAAAGAAAAATGTAATAGATAAGTAAATATGTAGAAATAATGTAAATAAGTATAAAGAAAAATGTAGAATATGATAGGAATAGGAAATAAATTTAACAGCTAGACATATAAATTAAAAAAGAGAAAACTAAAGGTAAAAGAAAAATGAAATGTGAATCTAAAAAAGAGAAATGTAAAGGCAAAAAAGAAAAGTAGTGTAAAGTAAATGTTAATGTAGTGACAAATGTAAAGGAAATGTTTAAATGTAAGCAAGAAATAGAGTTGTAGATGTAAGCAAGAAAATGTAACAAAGAGAAAGAATTTAGAAGAAAATGTGACATAAAGTAGCAAAAATTGAAAATAAATAATTAATGTAAAGTTACTAGTTAATAAGATGTTAATTAAGATTTAATGAAGATATAAATGTATAAATAGAAATAAAGTAATAAGTAAAAAAGAGAAATGTAATGTAGAAAATGTAAGAAATGTATGTAAAAAATAAAGCTAACAATTGTCCCGGCTAATGGTTGGGGGAAAAAAAAAAAATTACTACCATACCAATTCATCAAAATCAGTTTAGTAGGTTTTGCGTGAAAGAATAACAAACATCCATTCATGTATCCATCCTCACAAACTTTCACATTTATAATACTAGAAGGATGTTTGTGGTAGAGACACCAATCAATCCTCTAAATCAGTCTTAAATAATGTGTGTAATGTGTCGAGTTAGCGAACGGTCGCGCTCTGCGTTATACACATGCAGCAAATATTAATTATTATTTAATTAATATTTTGTTAATCGCGCGGCTGATTGCCGCTGCACGTGATCATGACGCTCGTGGCCAATGAGTTGCTGGCGTTTATCCAGCATGCCATCGACACCATGGACGAGGTCAGCATAATGCAGATCTGCAAGTCTTCCTTCACCAGCGAGGAGATTTGCGAAGGCAAGTACGAGACGCTCGGCCAGAGTGCGAATATGCCATCGCGACGGAGAAATGGAACCGATAGAAGCGTGCAGGACATCATCTCCCTGCTAAAGCAGACGGATCCGGATGAAGTGCCAGCTTTTGTAGCGAAAAAACTGCATAGCCGCCACCGGTGACACTGGACCACGTCGACGTCGTCAACCTATGAAGGACATCAAGTTCCTGAAGGAAGAACTGACCGAAGTTCGAGGAAGAGGCATCAGAATCTACCGTAAGTGATTTGTGTAGTGAATTATCACAGTTAAAAAGTTTTAATTCAATAATGGTCACCTGATGCAGCAAACGTTACTCGTCGTCGAGGCGCGCAAGCGGTCACGTTTAGCCCGTCAGCATTATCCGACGGGACAACGAACATCGTCGCTGCCGCCCCTGCTGCCCGCTCCCCGCCCGCGAAGAAGGCGGTGCCAAGTTACGCAAGTGTCGCAGTTTGCGTCTCCCCGCAACCTTCCCCGCGTCTGAAAAACTAAGGGAAGAAGGAGGCCCCTTCAAAAGAGCGTCAACTTTCTACAAAGGACCGAACGTGCGATGATGACGGGTTCATCAAAGTCGTGAAATAAAAGAAGAAACCCGTCGTCCGCAACCATCGCGGCACCGCATCCGGAGGATCCGAGCAGCTGTTGCGGTGTGAGACTCCCGCGACACCGCTGTACGTGTCCAGGTTGCATTGGTCTACGACGGTCGAGCAGGTCGTGGACTGCATCAGGAGCAGAACCAACTTCGCCTTCGCCCTGTCATAAAGTGAACTTTAGTTCTTTTGTGGTGAGAGTTCCAACCCATCACTTACCTTCGAGAATGGAGGAGTTCTAGCCGATTGGAGTCGTCTATAGAAGATTTAGAGGACGACTCTCGAACACTTCGCGCCCCACGTCGCAGACAATACGTGTTTAATGTTAGTGTTAGTTTATTATATATTATGTATGTTAGTCTATAAGGTATTTATAATATGGGCCGATGCGGCCTGAAATAAACGCTATTTAATTTAAATAGTTGCTCAAAACATCACGTGATTATTGGACGCCGGACGGCCATTTACATTTAAAATATATACAGCCGAATATCCTCCGCCGTCTCCTCCTTTGAACATTCTCCATTCATACGTTTTGTAATCGTTCGTTTTAATGTTTAATCTATAATTATTTATTTAAGGCTCAAGCACCGGATGACTTGACAGTGAAGAGAGGCGAGTGGGTGTACGCCGACCTGACGCAGCAGACGGTGGAGGGCTGGCTGTGGGCCCACGCGCCGAAGACTCGCCGCTCAGGGTTCATACCCACGGCGTATGCGCGTGCGCCGCATACTACGTCGCTTTAAGTGATATTTGCCAAGTTCTCTATGAAAAATGATCCTCAATGCTTGCCATTATAATATACAAAACAGATATTTGCATGGAAAGAATAAAGATTTATGATGATTATATCTGTACAAATTCTTATATTCTTTTGCCATAATTTTACAATTTAAATCTTATTATTAAAAATAATATGTAACGTAACAATTTTCAAGCTACTTATTATGTTTAACTTCTACTTAAGACTTTAATTATTGCAATGAAATTGTTTACGGATAGCTTGACTGTTATCTACGAAATTATTCATCAACACTTTTTTCTGAGATTATTTTATAAAACTTTTAAGTTTAGATATACTTATGCTATTTTATAATGTTTATATCAAGTAAGTGTTATAAGTCGAACATTTCCCAAGTGTAAGGTGCCTTGTAAAAATTATAAAAAATTGCAATTAATAGATAAGAGACTAAAATTCCCAAGACTTATTTATGGAATCTCATATTAGATCTATGAAACCGTCTTCTATAGTTTGTAAGTTATTTGGATTTAATGTAAATTATCCGTCCTGTAAGGTGCCTATAACATTTTTAATTTTTACTAAATAATAAATCTTTGTAGAAAAAATACATTCTTTAATTTTTATTATTAAGTAAACAATTAAGATTTTATTTATTCCAAAGAAAAATAACCTAACCGAGAGCGTGCCTGGCGCGCAAGGCTTACAGAAGGGTTCCGCACATATACGGTTTTTTTTAAATACGCGCAATAGGTTTTTTATATTGCTTCTTTCGAAGATACCCCACACGATGGAGTAGAATGAAAAAAAAAAACATCCTCACTTCGCACACCACCATGCCACCCCAAAATATAAAATTATTATTATTTTATTGTCAAAAATAAAATCTATACTTAGGTACGCAATTTTACACAAAAGTGTAAGTAAATGTAATTTACAGAAGTTAGAAGGGTGGACAGACATCCAGAAGGACAGCGTATAAGGGTGTTTACTAATACGGAACCCTAAAATAATAATAATATCTATGGACGCTTTCACACCACGTCTATCTGAGTGCTAAGTGTGAGTTTTTCTTTTCGCATTCGAACGTGAGAGCGTTTGGCGTTTACTAGGAATTTGTATGTTATTTGTACAGCGCCATACACACAGCTGTACACAGTACGACAGACGTACGTAGTAGACGTAGGAGGTAGAGTTCGAGCGACAAGTAGGTCAAGTCACATACAAATTCATAGTAAACGCCAAACGCGCTCACGATCGAATGCGAAAAGAAAATTTCACACTAAGTGTCAGCGCAGACAGAGAGGAATAATCCTCGCGCATTCTCGGGCATTTTCTATTTTATATCGGGCGTATCTTCGAGGACGCGCGAGCATTTTTTGTCAGTTTCAAGCATGTATGCACTTTATTTCAAGTTGATTATCGAGTGCGTTAATAAAATTCTCTCCGCTGCGCTCCTCTCTGTCTGCGCTGGCCCTTATAGCACTCTAGTCCAGTAGTTCTCGAAGAACTTGTGTTACGGGTACCAGATGACAGAAATATATTATCCTAACTATACCTACTTTTATACTACACACATATTTAAAACATTTTAATTATACACTCTCACAATTACACTCTTAATACACGTCCATGATCCGGGAACATAGGAAACTTTTTGGTTCCTTTGGCGGGATTCGAACCCGCGACCTCCGGCTTGAGCACTGACGCGCTCAACCACTAAGCCACTCAAGTCATCAAAAAAGATCGTAAAATTACTATCCTTAGGCATAATATTAAAAAAAATGTACATACATATTATAATCTCATTTATTAAATATTGTTTTTACATTTTATTTTAATCCAAAAGTATATTTCTCTTTTTTTTTCTGGCCTGTTGTTTTAAGCCATCTTTTACTTTCCATTCCTCCAACTGTTGCTCTACTTTTTTAATTGTTTGTTCTGTAACAGTGATCGGTAATTTCAACTCTATTTGCTCACTTCTGATAAATTTAAGAGCCTCTAATTTCTCCTTCAAAAACGGCCCCTGCTGACTTTCCAGTAAGTTTCTATAATCCTCCAGCTTCTTTTGTCTTATTTCATCACAGTGCATCTCTGTTAGTTTTTTAAGTGATTCCTTTCGAGATAGTTTATGAAAAGATCTATTAACAAAATTTAAAACATTTCAGTAACCCTAGAGTTGTCAAGCAGTTAGCAAGCTCACGATCAAATATAGCTAAGAACAAAGTTTCGCTTGAGACAACCGCCGCAGCTTACGGTCATGCCGATGGCCGTTAGCGGCCGTCGGCGGCGGTTGCCTCATGCGAAACTGTGTTCCGCTGCCATTTCGGTTTGAATCGGCATTTAAAGAAACAATGTAAACTTACTCTGGATGTGCTTTGTATTCAATGTTAAGTTTTTCAAGTAACCATTCAAACTTCTTATAATCATATTGGCGCAAGAACTTGAGCAGTTTCTTTCTTTTGTCAATAAGCTCTTGCACCATTTGCTGTAAATTTTATGTAACATGAATTTAGTGGAAAATCTTACACAATGTAATAATTAGCATTTTATAGATATTCCACTACTTATAAAGTAATTATAAAAATTATTGTAAATGATCATTAAACTATTTAAGACCATGCTAAGTCACAGAAAATATACTTATATTTTTGTCAAATAATTATTGTCATTTAATTGAAGCATTTTATTATTGTTGTTTCATAATAACCTTTACCTATGAAATTGCCGTTCTGCAGTACTGGCCATTTCAAATCAAAATAATTTTTGTTTGGCTAAGAATTCTAATTTCAAATTAATTTTATACCGTCGTAGTCGAGTACCGTCGTGGCAACAACGCGGCACAAGCGGCACGCAACATCAACGACGTTTACGGAGCTAACACTACAAACCAACGCACCACCTGTTATTAGTTTGCTCGCTTCCGTTCTGAAAATTTCGACCTGAAAAATGAACCTCGCGGTTGTCCGAAGACTTTGTGGAAGCTGATGATACACAATCTACGGCTGAATTAGCAGCAGCTTTCGACGTTAGCGTCAAAACAATATTGGTCCATTTGCATCAAATTGGCAAGGTAAAAAAGCTTGCCAAATGGGTGCCCCACGAACTCAATGATCGCCAGCGCGAAGTAAGCGTCGAGACGTGCCTTGCACTGCTCTACAGACACACGAATGAAGGAATTTTGCATCGCATTGTTACCTGCGATGAAAAATGGATTCTGTTTGATAACCGCAAGCGCTTAGCAAGTTGGTTGGATCCTAGTTCAGCACCTAAACAATGCCCTTAACGAAAACTTACCCCTAGAAAAGTGATTGTCACTGTTTGGTGGTCTAGCACCGGTGTGATTCATCACAGCTTCTTACCAAACGGGGTGAGCATTACTGCAGATGTGTACTGTGAAGAACTGAACACAATTATGGAGAAGCTGGCACATCTCCAACCAGCATTGGTCAATCACTCGTCTCCGCTGCTCCTGCACGACAATGAGCAACCTCATACTGCACAGCAGACGGTCTCCAAATTGCAAGAACTGGGGTTGGAAGCTCTCCGTCATCCGTCCTACTCACCATACCTTGCTCCTACAGACTACTACTTTTTCCAGAATTTGGATAACTTCTTGGCAGGAAAAAAATTCAATACCCGAGAGGCAGACAAAATGCCTTTGAAGAATTTGTTGCCTCCCGTCCAGCTGATTTCTTTAAGAAGGGCATCAATAAACTGCCACTGCATTGGCAAAGATGCATTGATTGCATGGGTGATTATTTCGATTAATACAAATAAAAAATACATTAAAAAAATTTGTTTAAATTTTTTTATACAAAACGGCAATTTCGGTACAAACGGTAAAGACCTAATATTAATAGCATAACCAAATTTAAGATTTACTTTAGCCTTGACATTCTTTGGATATTGCTCCATAGTCTCCTGCAAGCATCGGATGTGACCAGTGATTCTCGCAACTGAAATGGTTAATATACTGGACATAAGACAATGGACATATGCTTGAATGTGCATAATAATAATACTAAAAATTTATATACATAGTGTAACTATTTGAAAGTATAAATAATCTTGCACACTAAAATAATATAAACCTAGGAAAATGTAAATTTTATATGACATTACATCATAATATAAGTATCATGTAGGTTTCTCAAATGTAGATTTTCTAATATTTTTGACTAAGAATTACAAATAATACTTTATTACTTCTGGTCTCCGCTGTATTATCGTCGTATTTGTGTCTTCTAACTCTATTCATGAGCTCTTTCTGTATCAAGTTGTTGTATTCTTTTTTGCCACGATGTTCCACACTAAAAATTCGTTTTACTAACTCTGGTGCGCTAAAATAAAAAATGAAAGTTTTAATATAATATAATTTATGCAAACATAATAAACACACATAATAAACGCTTGCATCAGAAGTTTTGGACACTGCAAAAGGCAGCGTATAATATAAAATGACAAAATTCGTACTCTTTAATTTCTTCACTTGAAGCATATTGCGCGGGAAGAGAATATTTGGCAATTTCGGGTTTGCTTTCTAAATCGCCAGATCTTTCAGGTTTATATGCTGGCACATAATCTGGTCTTGTCCATTTAATATTCACCAGCTGTTTCACACCACGGCTTTGAATTAAATTCCACGTAAACTGTCGTAACATTTTCGGTTACTGACACAATATATCGTGTTAATAAAACCAATTTGCTAAATAATTTTATTTGTCAAAACAAAATCTAGATATTTCTAACCTAAAAAGTAAAATGCCCAGACACTTTATTAACTACATAAGTCAAATGTCAATTATATTTGTCACCTGTCAATTTATTTATTTATTTATTTTTTATTTATATATTGCATCGGCTTATAACCATTTGCCAGTGTCAAGTTAAATAGGCGGAAATAGGCCTTTCGTTTCAATTTTCAACACCGTATTCCTAAATCGTCAAGTCTAAAGTCTAGTCAAAGTCCAAATATATAGTCAGTACAGTCCAGGAGTCATGTCAGTCGATACAGTAAAGTGGTAGAAGCTTTACTGAAAGTTCCTAGGGAGTTTTGGCGGGAAACACAAAATAGCACGTTTTTAAAAATTGTACCACTTACCCACACTTGTACACGTTAACGAATATTTAATGGATAATATTCTACCAATATTACACATTAAGAACCGAGATAAGACAACTTTATGAAATTTTACAAACTCCACAACGTCACCCATTGAGCTCCCGGCAAAACTCTGTCAATTTATTTGCGTCAAAAATATGTTTTCCTACTTTTTTTAAACATCTTCGTATTTTGCTATCCGTATTATAAGATAAAAAAGGAGAATGAAAATAATCAGTGACACTGAAATTTAAATTAACTGATTATTAATTAAATAATATTAATTATTATTATATATATAATAATAATTAATAATTATATATAATAATAATTAATATTAATTTATTCATTATTATTAATTTTTTAATTTATTTAATACCTCCAAATTAATTGTCACATGGCTTTTATCCTAATCCGTTTTTGCATTTTCGTACCTAAATTGACATATGTCTTACGGTGTTGTCAACTGTGGAAGTTCCCTCAACTTCTCAAACAGTTGGATGATACCATAAGACAAAGCTCTCCACTATTTTGAATACAAATTTCGATGACCGCGCATGGACTCAGGCAACGCTTCCAGTTAGGTTCGGTGGCCTGGGTGTTCGAAAGCCCTCTGACATATCGCTTCCGGCCTTCTTGTCCTCAGTCCACGCGAACCATAGTCTTATCTCCAAAATACTACATCACCCATCCTACTCCAATACAGTTACCTTTCTGGACGAGGCCAAGGACGCCTGGAGGGTAACTAGTGCTTATAGCGAATTGCCTGACAATACTTTTTCCCAAAGGCTCTGGGACGAGCCACTCTGCAGACTGGTACGGAATAATCTTCTTAATACGTCCTCCAGTCCTGTGGAGCAGGCTCGCCTCTTAGCTGCGGAGAAGTGGGAGTCGGGCCACCCAATACGGGCACATTGCTGGATCGAACAGCTTTCCGGTTAGCCACTTCCCTGCGTCTTGGCAGCCCCCACGTCGTCCCCCATCGCTGTGTTTGTGGTGCAAATGTGGACAGCCTCGGACACCACGGGCTGTCCTGTCAACGAAGCGCCGGCCGCATCTCCCGACATCACTGCCTGAACGATCTCATCCGTCGGGCTCTTGTCACCGCCGGAGTGCCAGCTGTGCTGGAACCCTCTGGTTTGGCGCGCGACGATGGCAAGAGACCAGACGGTATGACCCTGGTCCCTTGGAGAGTGGGACGGGCTCTTGTATGGGACGCTACTTGCGTCGATACACTTGCTCCGTCCCATGTCCAGGGCACCTCGAGTTCTGCAGGTGCGGCCGCCAATCAGGCGGAAAACCTCAAGCGGCGCAAATATGAGAACCTTAGTGGGGATCTCATATTTGAACCGTTTGGGGTTGAAACCTTAGGTACATGGGGTCTGGGTGCGAACAAACTTTTCGGAGAAATCTCCAAAAAACTCATTGAGGCCACCCGAGACCCCAGAGCCGGCACCTACCTGGCCCAGAGAATAAGTATCGCAATCCAGCGAGGAAACTCTTTGAGCCTTCTAGGTACCTACTCTGCCTGGTGGGGACGACCTGGGAGATTTCTTTGTTTTGTAGCATTTTAAGTTTTGGAGTAGTTATTATTTTTTTACTACTTACCTACTTTTATGGTACAATTGATTTTGTTATCATAACTAGTATTTATTGATTATCTCCACTTCTCCATGGATCTGAATTAACAAATAAAATTTTTACAATCAGTGACACTTGACATATTTTATTAAAACAGATGATTTTGACAATAGCACAAAATTGTGCTCTAAATTGCTCAAAGCTGGTGAAAACATATTTTAACATAAAATTTGACTAATGTACCTATATTAATAATTAATAAGAAATTGAATTATACTTACGTGACAAGTAATATTTAGGTGAATATTGTGACAATATTAATACAAAATGATCGCGTCGAAATGGTTTATCGCGAAAACTTTGCTTAAAACCTCATTAATGCAATTTAATTATTTGTCGTGCTGGTCATGTGGCAAGGATTCTTCAAGTCTTACACATAACTTATTCTGTCCAAACTGCAAAGCCCTGCAAAAACCGATAGACAAAAACTATTTCAAGGTAATGGAAGTAAAAGCAACTTTCGATCTAAATGAAAGTGAACTAGCAAAGAAATACAAAGAATTACAGAAACATCTTCATCCCGACAAGTTTGCAAATCAGTAAGTAACTTTTTTTACTTTAGAGCAAAGTATTTCTTCTTCTTTTTTAATCTGAGAATTTAATATATTCATACGAAGTTATTTGGGATTTTTACATCGTTATGTATGTTGTAATAGGTTGTACACAACATCACAATAGATTATGAATTCTTGGTTCTTAGATAGATATCTGTTGATTCAACCTTATTTTTTATTGACAGACTAGCTTTTGCTCACGCCCCACCCGTGTAAATACAGTATCCTACTGGAACACTGTGCTATTTTAGGATAAGAAGAAGCCTTTCAAGATAAGAAGAAGCCTATGTGTTATTCCAGATCATGCATAACCAAATTTAATCAAAATTCGTTCAGTAGTTTTCTTTTGAAAGAGTAAAACATCCATCCTCACAAAATTTCACATTTATAATAGTAGCAGGATTAATATATTTGGCATCTTATTTCATAGCTGATCATATTATTTATTGCAATTACAGGAATAAACAAGAACAAGAAATATCTGCCGAGTATTCTTCATTAGTGAATGATGCCTATACTACTCTTCTGGACCCACTATCAAGAGGTACCTATATTTTTTAAAATATATAATATATTTAAAACTCAAAAAAAATAGACAAGTTGTGCTTTAAAAAACAAATGAAGTAAAAAATCATAAAATCATATTTTTTTATCATTTCAGGTATTTACATGCTAAGTTTGCTAGGTAAAGAAATACCTGAAAAAACAGAAGTTGACAACCAATTTCTTATGGAAATTATGCAGAAAAATGAAGAAATACAAAATGCAGAAAACGAAACCGACATTTTAAGGTTAAATGAAGAAAATAAAAAGATTTTAAAAGATTTGCAACAAAAAGTGTCGAAAGCATTCTTTGATGGTGATTTGAAAAGTGTTATGCAACTTCTATGTCGCATGAAATATTATACCAGTATTGACAGCCAAATACAAATTAGTATAAGAAATAAAGGAATTATTAGATAAGTTTAAAAAAATCTGATTTAGTCAATGAGAAATTCAGATTAAAATATGTATATAAAAATGTGATGTAAAAGTAATGTAAAAAATAGCTAGGATTTATTATACAAATTAAACATAGTTACAAACTGTTTAGAGTGTTTTTTACTTGAGAGTTTACCTTAGGGGCTCACAACGAGACGCGACGTGGCGCGGCATTTTTAAGTAAGCGATTAAAAATTAAACTTTACAAGAAGATACATGTTTCATGTTTTTGAATCGCTATTTTAAAAATACTGCGCCGCGTCACGTATCGTCTTGTTTCGATGTGGACGTGCTTATTGATATATTTTATTTGTCATCTAGCAGTCAAACAAATTTTACTCTAAAATGGCTATTCAAAATTGCATTTTATTTGCTACACAAGAAGATACAGTGTGTATATATAATTTCCTACTGTACCTATCACGTGTAGGTACGTATCCCGATTTTTCACTAGTGATGTTCAATTTTGCGATAAGAAAGGTTGTGCGCAATTTTTAGGGTTCCGTAATACATAAGGAACCATTATAGTTTCGCTCTGTCCGTTCGTCTGTCTGTCTGTCTGTCCGCGCTTCTATCTTCTGTAATTATGTATATAAATGGATGAATTTGGTATAGTTATAGACTGTGTATAGATCTCGGTTTTGGCGTCATAAAATAATAATAACTTTACATTTTAGAGGAAACTTTCTTGTGAATTGTGAATTGGGAATGAAAATTGTTTTTTCATTCTACCCCATCGTGTAGGGTATAGGGGGGCAACTTATAAACCACTTTGGAGGCCGATTTCTCGAAAATAGTTGACTTTCTAAATAAATCATGTATGAAAGAAACCTTAGGTACCTTTATTTTAAAAGACCTATTCAACGATACCCCACACGATGTGGTAGAATGGAAGAATATTTTTCATCCCCACTTCACATGTATGGTGAACTACCCCAAAGTCTTGAACTGTACCAAATTTCATCAATTTATATTCATAATTACAGAAGCTAGAAGCGCGGACAGACAGACGGACCGACGGACAGAAATTTGGTATAATTAAAGACTGTGTATAGATCTCAGTTTTGGCATCATACAATAGGCTAGACGACAAAAAAAAAATACATAAATGAATAGTACTCTTAAATATTATGAGTAACTTCTCAGAAGAAACAGTATATCAAAAGTCAATATTTTCAAAGGTACAGCGATTTGTATACAAAATTTCGCAAGTCTCGTAAATACGCTCCATACTAAAGTCGTAGCTAGCTGTGACGTCACGCTTACGTTAAAGTGTATGAAGTATACGGCCGCAGGAACATATTCGTAAATATCTCCGATATTTGTGTCTTTAAGTACATACTTACCATAATGAATGTTTTTGTATATGATGTAAGTAAACTAATGATGTAGGTTTTGTTAAATAATTCAGCAAAAAAAAATACAACTTTTTTGTACTTTTTAGATGTATCTAATTACAAAACTACACATAAAATATTATATTTTTTTTACATTTACCAAGTAGTAATGCCTCAATATATCTGAGTATATTAATGAGACTAAATAGTTTAGATGTAGTCATCATTCCTATTATATTAATTTTACATTTTAGGGGTGGCTCTCCATACATCTGAAGTGGTTATGACAAATTATGTTAAATACGTGTATCATAATATGTGATTCCTAAAATAATGTTCGGAACCCCGTGCTACGGAAAAACATACTTGTGTCATTCATGTCCAACCCATTTTTGCATAAAAATTAGAGAATTATTATAGAATTTTCAAAGAGAAATAGACTTTCAAACATAGTACCTACTGACTACGAGTCAGAAGTGATACGTGCAGTCGGAATGGAAAGTCTATAATGAATCAGATCTCACTCGTATAGCATTTTGGGAAAGTCTAATGATTTAGGCGCAGGCCGCAGCACCGAAGGTGTTAATGTTACAAAAAAGCGTAAACAAAGTTGCAAACAAAAGCTGGTCATTAGTATGAACTAGTCTGTAATTGATGCCTACCTTAATAGGTATAGCATAATTGCTATTGTGTAATGATTATTATTAAGTATTTGTATATTAATATTAATGTTGTAGGTTTAATAATATTATGTTAATGCTGCTATTACCTACCACTAATGTGCGTATAAGAAAAACAATCGTAGCTATTCAATTGTAATTCTGGTATGCGCATGAATGCTCATTGAAATGGATTAATTATTATTATGCAAGTAATAATATAAGATATTATATTCTTATACTTTGAATTAGCAAATCTTGTATATTATATATTATACAGGTTGTTTTTTCAGTCAGTGACCAAACTTTCAAGAGTAAATTTTTATTTAATTCAAAAACATCAATCCACTTATAAACAAAGTAAAATTTAATTTAAAAACACCACGGCTTCAATTATTACTATTATAGAAGATACTAACAGTTAGTATGCTTTGAGTGGATCGGAACACAAATAATAATTGAAGAATCTTCGGGTAGTTTGAACAACTTCAACAAATAGGACAACTGCCGCCTCAGTCCTCCCGTGACCACGGCCGCTGGAAAGTAGCTGAAACGTCGGGAAAAAGGAAAATGCACCGCGACACAATCAAGTAAGTGTTTAAAACAACAGTCAAGTGACAAATTGAACACGATGAACAGTTAGGTACTATGGATAAATCTGAAAAAATTCAAGATGGTAATCCATGTGATTAACTCGGAAGGAAAACTATATCGGCCTATATAACTTGGTTAGTTTAGGAGTTGTATACCTATGCCTAACTTGTAAAATGTGCTTACATGGAAAACTTCGTACTAAAATAACGAAATAAGTATGTACCTGGGCAACCGAGACTTTCTCGGAGTTGTAATAAATTTTAATAAATAATAAAAATCAAAAATATTTATCTGACCGGGTTTGAACCACCACCACATAACAAATTTTTGAACAAAGCAAAAACTAAATTTAAGCATATCAATCTGCCAATCAGACTGACATAATGAGGGTTTTTAAATTCGTGACATCTGACAGCTTTTTGACACGACAAGGACCGTCGGGCTATCGAGCGCCGCCTGGTGAGAGAAAAAGAATCGAAAAATCCTATTGACCGTTTTTGACACGACTTACGCCACCGGATGACGCTTTGTGTGCGTTGGGTTTGCCCCCTAGCGGTAGCTCAAAGACCCTCAAAAAGTCGAAATTATTGATAATATATTGTTAAACGACGAAAGAAAAAACTTATGTATCTTAAAAATGCGCAGTTTTCCAGGGATAAGACCCTAGCTAGATCGATTTTTACTAACCTAAACTAACAAAAACTAACCAAACTCCCTGCATAGGTACTAAATTTCATGGTAATACTTACAGCCGTTTTCGAGATTATGATTATATATACCTATACAAGATTCAATCGTTTAAAGTAGGCTGGGACTATATTATGCTCCGGAATCCGGAACGCCGGTGAAAATTCAGAGCACTGAAAATAGAACTCTGCGCTAATACAATAGAGTTGAAAATGGAAGTTTCGACTGTCGAGCTGTCATATATGACATTGACATTTGTCTCGACAGTCATGTGTTCGATTTACAACTCTATTGTACTAACGCAGAGTTCTATTTTCAATGCTCAGAATTTTCTACGGCCTTCCGGATTCCGGTGCATATAGTCCCAGCCTAAGATAAGTTTAACATGACGTAAAATGGCATGGAACCCTACTTGACGCACTTTTAAATTGTATTTAATTAAAATTAAATTGTCTTTCCTTTCGTCGTGTAACAATTTTTAAATATCAATAATTTCGACTAAAAGTACTACCTACCACACGTGTGGATTCCATACGGAGCGGACCACGAATTTGGTCCGCTCCGTACCAAATCCGACCGTGTGTAGAGTAGTCTGGCGAACATAATTATTATTAATTGAGTCCGCCGCTGTCCGCATCGAATTTGGTTCGCTACGTACCAAATCCGTACATGTGTAGAGCAGTCGGGCAACGATCTCAGTGTTGCCAACTTAGGGATATGCGCCCCAAAATTATGGAAGAAATCTACGTGGGCTTACTAGGGGGCAGGGTTTTTAAAAGTTTACTCCTTAAGAATCAATTTTAAATGTGTACATATTCCGGGTATGAAATAATGATCATCATAATCATAATTCATCATCATTAGCTCGTTCGCTGCTCGACAATTCAGGGGTTATTTATAAAATGTATTTTGATAAGTATTGACTTTAAGAATTATTTATAAAATAAAATATATTTTATGAAGGTACAATAATATATGAACTATATACTAAATGGTCTTATATTACGTATTGTTCGAAAATTGGGATTAGGGATGTACGAATTATTGAATGACCGCATTTTAAATTAAATAACGTTTATTTCGGCATAGGCCCATGTTATAAATACCTTACAGACTAACATAAGTACATATTATTATTATTATATACTTAAATTACACTTTATCACGTGTTATCGGCGAGGTGATGCGCGGTTCGTTCCGGAGTCTCCCCCGGAACCTACAGTAGACCATACCCGTTGGCCAGAACTCCCCTCCCCCTCGAAGGAATAGATGCGTCGGCACCCTCGTCACAAAGGAAGTGAAGTTAATCTTGTGGCGATACTCCAGACGCTCGACCCTCAAGGCGATGGACGTCTTCTTGCGGATGTACTTCACGACGTCCTCGACCTCCATGGACCAGTGCAGGCAGGATACGTACAACGGCGTCGCGGGTACCTCACACCGCAGGCGCAGTTCGGGTACGTGGTTGCGGGCGGCGGGCTTCGTCTTCGTTCTTCTTTCCACTAGTATGAAGCCCTCCTCATCGCACCTCCTGTCATCGTCCTTGGCATGTCAAGAAGGCTCAGCCTTGCGGTTCTCCACAGGCTTTTCGCTCTCTTTCTCTCCCTTTGTCTTCGCCCGCGGGGGAGGTGCGGGGCGACCGGCGACAGTCGCAAAAGTTTTCTGCTGAGTCGCTGAGTTTTATTTATTTATTTATTATAAGGACACCAAACAGTACATACAATAAAAATCTTATATATAAATGGTAACAATATCGTTAAAAAAGAGGCCGATGAATGCTGTGTCACCTTAGCAGGTGACACAGCATTCACGCAAGCTCAGGCAAAATAAGATAACATCACAATTATGTAAATATACAGTTAATTTACTCAGTTACAAATATACGCAATACTAATAATTATTAAAAACAACATAACAAATGAATAAAATAATGTCGTAAAATGAAACCCTAATCAATCACGTAATTAAATAAAATTGAAGCACTACATAAATCATATAAATAGTTATAGATATTATTAGCATAATAAAATAAAATAACAATTATATAAATTAAATATCAATCAATTAAAATAATAATAAATAATAATCTTAAACAACAAATTAAAGTACTTAAATAAAATTTCACAATGCAATGACATCGTACAATCAATCCCATTTTACACATAAAGTTCATTATTATAAAACATTAAAAATGGCTGCATTTATTTATTTATTTTTAACACATTGTAGTGAAAGCGAATTATCTTTTTGAACTGGTTAAATAAGTCATGAAAAATGTCGACGTCGGCCAAAGCGTCGTTAACAATACTATATTCGTTACACATTCGGGAAATCGGTGCGTTAAGCCCTAGATTCGTTTTCGAAGGGGGGCCACGCAGGAGTTTGTAGTAGGTCGATATGGCATGTTGTAGGGTACAGATAGTGAAAAATATTCTAGAAGTTCACAGCAAGATGTATGGCCATTCACTAGTTTGTGAAGAAGTAGGACACCGTGCACAGTTCTCCGGATCTTGAAGCAAACCATACCAAAGAAAGCGAGGCGTTAAGAATAAGGAACCCTATGAGATACACCGCTGCATATGAAGGCAAGATGTCTCGTAAAAGACATCTGTATTCCTTCTACTCGCTGCGACATAACAGTGGTTGTAGGATTCCAAACGGAACTAGCATATTCAAGGAGGCTTCTTACTAGAGAGATAAAAAGATAAACTTTTGTGCCAATAGATAAACCCTTGCGTTTTAAAAATCCCAGTATAGCCTTTTTGACAACTTTACTAACGTGAGAGCTGTAACTGAGCTTGGTGTCCAACGTTACACCAAGGTCACGTATTTCTTTAACTTCTTCAAGTGGATATCCGCCTAATACGTAATCGGAGCAATGTGAGGACTTCTTTTTAGTAAACTTAACATAAAAGCACTTTTTAGGATTCATTGTCTTTTTGCTCTGAAAGCGCCATCTGCTTAAGCTGTCTAAATCATTTTGTAATTATGACGAATCTCTAAGTGAGCGAACGGTCCTATATAGTTTTAAGTCGTCGGCAAACATTGATAATTTTCAATGTCTTATTACAAGAGCAATATCATTGATAGATACAGAGAAAAGCACAGGTCCTAGGTGGGAGGCTTGGGGCACGCCAGATAGAGCATAAAATAGTAATGATTCGAATCCGTTGACATTCACAAATCGTACTCTTCCTTCAAGATATGTGGCAAACCAAGCCAGCAATAGCCAGCAATGCGCCAAATATACCACATGAATGAGTCATTTAGATAGCAACAATGCGTGATCCACCTTATCGAATGCGGAGGAAAAGTCGGTGTAAATCGCGTCAACCTGCAATCTGACCTGAATCAACCACATGTGAAATATGTGATGTATAAGCGAGGAGATTGGTCTCGGATCGGCTTTTCCTAAACCCATGTTGGAAGTCGTTGAGAATAGGTTCAATATGAAGCGAAGACGTTGGATAAACAACAGATTCAAAGAGCTTGGAGAAACACGATAAAATACAGATAGGTCTATAGTTAGAGATGTGTTTTCATACCCTTTTTGTGAACGGGGACTACACGAGCTCTTTTCCAAAGTGATGGAAAGTTACCAGAGCACAATGAGCGATTAAAAACATAAGTAAATGGGTAAACCAGATTTTTTTTCGCATTTTTTGATAAATATAGGCGGTATGCCATCAGGCCCTGCACCCTTGTATATCTAGTTTCTTTTTATTTGCGCAAGCATCTCAATTTCGGATATGCTAATATTTCCCAGCTATAGACCATTACAAAGTACCGGTCGTTGAGTGGGATTAATATTAGGGACGTAAACTGAGGAAAAATGAGATGCGAAAAGATTGGCGAATTCGGAACCATTGTTAGCGATATTCTGATCAAGGAACATTTGGGCAGGTATATGGGATTTACCTTTACGTTTGACGTTCACATAGCTCCAGAAGGCCTTTGGATTGTTATGAATATTTTTATCTAACTTGTTTTTGTATTCCGTGTAATATTTATTTGAAAGTTTGTGACTACGGCTTTTTATAAATTCAAATTCTAGTTTGTCTCTAGGGTTATTATATTTTAAGTAGCGACGTCTAATTTTATTTCGTTCACGTCTGAGTTCAATAAGGGGCTTAGTAAACCAGGGTGGATGGTGTGACTGCGCCCTGTTACGTTTAGGAACATACGTTGCAAATATTTTGTAAAGTGTATCGTTGACAAGTTCCACCATGTCATCAACATCACTGCATCATGTTAAGTTGTATTAATCGAAGTAATCACCCATGCAATCAATGCATCTTTGCCAACGCAGTGGCAGTTTATTGATGCCCTTCTTAAAGAAATCAGCTGGACGGGAGGCAACAAATTCTTCAAAGGCATTTTGTACTGCCTCTCAGGTATTGCATTTTTTTCCCGCCAAGAAGTTATCCAAATTCTGGAAAAAGTAGTGGTCTGTAGGCGCAAGGTCTGGTGAGTAGGGCGGATGACGGAGAGCTTCCAACCCCAGTTCTTGCAACTTGGAGACCGTCTGCTGTGCAGTATGAGGTCGCGCGTTGTCGTGCAGGAGCAGCGGAGACGAGCGATTGATCAATGCTGGTTGGAGATGTGCCAGCTTCTCCATCATGTGTTCAGTTCTTCACAGTACACATCTGCAGTAATGCTCACCCCGTTTGGTAAGAAGCTGTGATGAATCACACCGGCGCTAGACCACCAAACAGTGACCATCACTTTTCTACGGGTAAGTTTTCGTTTAGGGCATTGTTTAGGTGCTGAACCAGGATCCAACTAACTTGCTGAGCGCTTGCGGTTTTCAAACAGAATCCATTTTTCATCGCAGGTAACAATGCGGTTCAAAATTCTTCCATTTGTGTGTCTGTTGAGCAGTGCAAGGCACGTCTCGACGCGTACTTCGCGTTGGCGATCATTGTGGGGCACCCATTTGTCAAGCTTTTATACCTTGCCAATTTGACGCAAATGGACCAATATTGTTTTGACGCTAACGTCAAAAGCTGCTGCTAATTCAGCCGTAGATTGTGTATCATCAGTTTTCACAATCGCCTTTAATTCGTCATTGTTGACCAAAGTCTTCGGACGACCGCGAGGTTCATTTTTCAGGTCGAAATTTCCAGAACGGAAGCGAGCAAACCAATAACAGGTGGTGCGTTGGTTTGTAGTGTTAGCTCCGTAAACGTCGTTGATGTTGCGTGCCGCTTGTGCCGCGTTGCTGCCACGACGGTACTCATATTCCATAATTACTCGAATTTTTAACGTATCCATGATGACGAAAATTATTGAAATGCAATGAAAATGTAACACTAATCAATAAACAAAGGACTACTTTTGGAAAAAGAATTCCATGTTTTTGAAATAAAATTAATTTAAAATTAGAATTCGTAGCCAAACAAAAATGATTTTGATTTGAAATGGCCAGTACTGCGGAACGGCAATTTCATAGGTACTTATATTATAATAGGTAATTTCATACCTATTATAATATAAGCTATTCTATACTATTAAGCAAGTCAGGATATTTTTCTCAAACTCTCAGAGTTGCATATTAATATGACTTGACTATATTCGTCCGACGTGTGTAAGGTATGCGGCCACCCCGCACCCAAACGAAGTTGAAGCAATTTTTTGCTCTTTTGCCCTCTTACGCGTTGCGGCGTGGAGAGATTTCTTGGATGGTGACAGGTGTTCTGCAACAAATACAGGTGTGCTAGCATCGTCGAAACCCAAGTGAGATGTGCTCAATTTATTCTTGGGATTTTTTTTTGTTATATATCGCGACGGCTGCTAGAAGGGTATCTCGAAGGCGGGTGGTTCTTCTAGGCGTTCTAGTTTGACTATCGCAGTGCGAGGCCGTGTGTTATCGCGATTGAGCTTAGCGACCCGTGTAATGTTCGATACGTCGTCATCTGAGAATTCTTGGTTTATTGAACTTATGAGCTGTATAAAAGTCTTGGCAAGGTTTTCAGTTTTTCGTTCGATATATGTTTCCAGTTATCAAACTGGAAACATATACAGTCTATCAAGACTGTAAATAATTAGACTTTACACTAAGATTTATGTCATTTGCTAGATTTGTTGATTTATGCGCCACTATTATAGCTGACAATCACTCTTGATCACAGTCACTTTCAGCATTACAGTTTAAACCGCTTTATCACTAATTGTTTCCTTGGATAACATTACCACATAAGCTTTGAGCACTATTGATTAAATTAAAACGTATGTTGAGTCTTAAATTACCCGCGGCATCATTACGAATCTATTGACACCTCATTTATTGAAATCGGTAAAACCAGTAGTTTAGACGCTACGAGGGAACAAACATACATACATAGACCGCCAAAATCATTACCCTTCCATTTGGCTTCGCCGTAGTCGGGTATAGTCTAACAAGTACCCTATGTCCTTCCCCTTTATACTCTTTATCTGTGTCAAATTTACTAAAAATGGGTCACATAGTTTTGGAGCTTATTGAATGCAATCAAATATTTCCTCTTTATAATAAAACTTCACATTTTCATAAATGTTGTTTATTAATCTATCGTCAAAGTTCTAAATGTGCCGGACATGCCTGTGAACTCCGTGTTTGAGTCTTTGTCAGGTCTTAACTTTTCGATAGTGACAGCTTTCGATGTTTCCTCCGAGTATTTTTCAAACGCTGGAGACGTGATTTCCTTGAAACTTTTTTCTGAAACAAAATTATGTACCTAAGTAACATTTCATATTATGTTACTGATTGTACTGTAGGTTCTTGGTGGAAATTCATGTTTCACAGTAATAACACACAGGATTTCTTGCACTGTTTCCACTTTAATAAGTATTTTGCATTCATTTTGGTATAGTTATTACACAACCGGTTTTGACAGTCACCTGATAATGACCTTGTGGAAACCGGTCGTGTAATACCTATATCAAAATGAACGAAAAATACTAATTAAAGTGCAAGAAATCGTGTGTGTTATTACTGTGATTTTATATTATGTAGATAACAGCGCCACTAGATTATTAATATTATGACTATTAAGGGAGAAGGAGGAGAAGGATGTACATGTGACATCACACCATCTTGAAATTACTCTGATGTTTCCCTTGATATTATCCAATCTCTCACTATTATCGCGGTGAATGTGCTAGAGCTGGTACCTTGATAAGTTAATAAATCATATTATTATGGCTTGCTAAGACCGGAAAAAAATTCAGAGTATTGAAAATAGAACTCTGCAATAACACAGTAGAGCTGAAAATCGAACACACAAGCGTCGAGTCAAATGTTTAGCCATATTATATGACTGCTCGACACTCGGCACTTCGATTTTCAACTCTATTGTATTAGGCGCAGAGTTCTATTTTCTGTGTGCTCTGAATTTTCCCGGGCCCGATTCCTTACTTCTCAAACATCTCAAACATAAGATAGAGTAGATTCTTATTTCTTACCAAATAATGTTTCTAATGGTTTCTCCGTTCCCCCATATTCCGCGGGCAGGATATGTTTCGGTATGAAGTCATATAAAGTGTCCAATGTTTTGTGCACCACGATGCGGTCGCCGAGCTTCTCGCTTAAAATTTGCTTGAAAATTTTAACCAACATATCGACTCCTTTGTTCTTGGACAAAATATGGACTCCCTTAATCCTCACACAGTATCCCTCCTAAAACAAGTTAAGGTTTATGTAATTTTTTTTCTTGCTTTTTGTAATAAGTAATTATGTAATATTAGATAGTATTCTTTTGTTCCTCGCTATTTTCCTCAGTCTCTTTTTCGCATGTTTAAATAATAAAAAAATACATGACGAAACCGTAAGGGAGTTCCGAGACGTGACCAACGGAACCCTAAAAACTCACATGTTAAATCTAGCATGCGACAACGCGCTTGTAGGTAGGTAGGTAGTTACTCTTGACTATTAAGCAGGAACAATTGACAACTACGTATTCGTAACTAGTTGTCAATTGTTTCTGCTAAATCCACTTGTCAAAGTTATAAGTCCAAACAAAATTAACCAACAGTTACAAATCCAAACAAAGAACTTACGGTTATAAATCTAAAGAAATGAACTTACGGTTACAAATAAAAAAAATAGCTTACGGTTATAAATCCAAACAAATAAATTGACGGTTATAAATCCAAACGAAATGAATTTTTGGTTATAAATCCAACAAAATGAACTTACGGTTATTATAGTCAAGCTCTGTTTCAGTTCCACTATATTTATAGCTTTGATTAATTCGTAAATGTCTATGTCCATGTGGTCGCAGACCAAAATGATACCATTGTTGTAGTCGTGGAGCTGTATGTACTGGCCTAGCTGAAATTCAAAGCCAAAGTCAATTTTTTTATTCAAAGTTGGTATTATTATACACTTTCTGAACGTTGGTATACGTGATTAGGCATCACATCCATCGGTTCAGGAACTAGCCCGGCGAGAAGAACCGGCGTACTCTTACCAAAAAGATGGAAAATTGTTCTTTTAGAATAAAAAAAGACGAATAATAGAAGAATAAAAAAAGAATAAAATATAACAATGTTATGACTAAAACTACATAACAAAAGTACAATAGTATATAGAAGTAGCCTTGCAGGTGGCCATTCTATTCCCATGGTGTGCGATCGTCAATAAAATCATTTTCCCTATAATAAGCTAAAGCTAAAGCTTAAGCTAAAGCTTATAATTAAGCTTATATTTAAACTTAAATTAAATTAAATTACTTTTTTTTAACTACTTTTTAAAATTTATTAATAGACAGATTTTGAACGTTTTCTGGAAATATAAAAACACAAAACACGACACTAAGTTAAGTACCGTTGGCACTTGGAAGCATGCCGCTTCTCAAAGTTATGTACCTATTCGATATATACCAAAGTATATCGTAATTAATACTAAAGTACCTGGGCTACCGAGATTTGCTCGGAGTTCTGATAAATTTAAAAAAAATGCACAAAATATTTATTTGACCGGGATTCGAACCCATAACACATTCTGAATTTTCGAGCAAAGCAAAAATTGTATTTATTCGCATACGAAACTGCCAATCGGACTGACATAATTGAGTCGAAATCCTACTAATATTATAAATATGAAAGTTTGTGAGGATGGATGGATGGATGGATGTTTGTTACTCTTTCACGCAAAAACTACTGAACGGATTTTAATGAAATTAGGTATGGTATTAAAACAAAGGCTACTTTTTATCTCGGAAAAGTACAGTATTCCCGCGGGATTGTTGCACGACGAAAGAAAAAACATTTAAGTATATCTTAAAAATGCGCAGTTTCCTATGCCCTTTTCTTGCCACTCCAGTGTAAAATTGACTTTCACACTGGAATAGCAAGGTTAAATCCGTTAAAGGCATAGCTTTCTTTTCGCCAACTCCTTAGTATGCAATATACGAGTACATTAAACTACAATACAACATATCAAAGTTTGAAATTGCCTCAAAATATTTTTTGGGGAAAAAATCACTTTTCAAAAATTGTATATTGACTTAGCCCCGCTCCTGACCAGCCAGACCTGTAGTCTCGTGTTGTGGTACAATAGGAAAAGTATAGGACAAGGTTTCAGCTTGCCTCAAACAACTGCTCTAAATTTCCTAGTAGCTCTCCATCTAGTAGGTCCACTAACTATTATTAGCATTACTTAGTTATATACATTACTTATTTAGGTACTCACATGCAAAGTATATGTAAGATAACTGAAAAGTCCACCTTTGTAGCTTGTCTGCCGGTTCCGCATAAAATAAACTCTTTCGTGATCTGGCGTCATCCTTGGCAAGAGAGCATCGAAACTAAAAAATGTATTTTTATGAAGATTGTGTACAGAAATAGTGAAAATTTTAGCCGAATTTAAAGGAAGAATTATTTTGAAAATTACATTTATATCATAATTTTTTTGTGCGTTTTTACTTTGGAAGTCGGTTTTCATTTTTTGTTCAAAAATAATGTTTTTTCCCTTTTTAATTATATTTATGATATTATTATCTAAGAAAGTTTAGAATGTATTACTGTAAGTCACATCAAGGCATATAATATGCTTGTAGTTCTTTAAACATATACGTATACCCTTGGCACAAAATTTGACTTTTTGGTAGCATATGCTTGATTTACTTCACAAATGTCAAATCCTTATGGATGTCCTATAAATTTTGAGGAGTTCCCTCCATTCCTCATCGATGCCATCATCAGGTCTCTACTTTGGTCACTAAGGGACCAATTTCGAATTATAACCTTCGCAAAAACAAAAGAATTTTGCAAATAGGACCACAAACGGCAGATTACAGAGTAATGTTAAAAGATATCCGCGTCGGTGTAAAATACTATGAGAAGTACCAATTATATCGTCATATGTGATGATGTGTGGTGTGATGATGGTGGTGATGATGATCATTACTGTAATTGACATAGTGGCATATGTTAGCAGCTCTTTTAACAACGCCGAAATCCCCAAAAATGTTAGATACATGTTTGGGAATTTCGGATGGATCCCATCATGAGGTATCAAAAGGACCAAATTGAGATTTTACCATATACAGCAAAAAAAGAATTTTGAAAATCGGTCCGCAGACGGCGGAGTAATCGTTGAACATACAAATTAAAATATATACAGCCGAACGTATAACCGCCTCCTTTTTTGGAAGTCGGTTAAAAATAGATTAGATGGAGTGGAGTGAATAATCACTAATGGTAATTTGAAGTTCAAATCTTCATTATTTAAAAGAGAAAATAGGTGCTATTTTTTATAAAACCTACGTTCCTACCTAAAATACACATAATCTGAGAGCGCGGCAGTGGTCTCGCTAACTTTTCTCGAAGCATTTCGCGGCTTTTTTGTCCTCTCATATTTTCGTTTTTTATATTATATGTTAGGTGTCGATACTTACGATTCGGAATACTTTATCCTATCGTTTGGCTCAAATTTGCCAAAATATTGGGGAAGCAATGTTCTGAATCTACAGATATTGTCAATTTTCAGTTTGGCTCGTTCTACGGACCCCTTGTTAAAAATTATTGCACGCTCCAAAAGGCTTCTTGCTGAAAATAATCCAGAATACAAAAATATTGTGGCGTTATCGGCATCGAAACTCCCCCGGGGCAGGGCAACCCTTATGTGTACGGAAATAGCCGAATATCTATGTCTAAATCAGTGCTGTACCATTGTCAAATATCCTACTTATATCCTACTGATATTATAAATGTGAAATTTTGTGAGGATGGATGTTTACTTACTCCTTCAGGCAAAAAATACCTACTGAACGGCTTTCGCTGAAATTTGGTATGGTAGTAGTTTATGCCCTGGATTAAAACATGGGACACTTTTTATCCCGAAAAAGTACAGTGTTCCCGTGGGATACTGTATTTACTCGGGCGGAGCCGCAGGCAAGAGCTAGTTATATTTGTGAGTTACATTCATACTCATGTATGGATGGATGTGTGTTACTTTTTCACGCAAAAACTACTGAACTGATTTTGATAAAATTTGGTATGTTAGTAGTTTGTGCTCTGGATTAAAACATAGGCTACATTTTATCCCGAAAAAGTACAAAGTTCCCGTGTTATACTGGAGCCTGGAACTGGGTGGAGCCGCGGGCAACAGCTAGTACCTACCTCTATAAGAAGAAGATGGAAATGTCGTGTTTCGTAAATAATCGGTTTCGTTCGACTATTTCCATAACTGTTCGACTGCCCTGCGCCAGCAGTTTGTGTGGTAGTGGCAGTTGTAAATGCCGTAAAAAAACATTAATAAACTAACGACACTAACTAATAACTAGTTAGTGTCATTATTTTATTAATGTTTTTTTAATAAAATTGTCGGTAAGTAAATCCTATTTTTCAGACATTACAGAATGATGTTTTAGTTATTTTTTGTTGTGTATTCGTTAAGAGAAAATAAATATAACCTAACCAAGAGCATGTCAGGACATGTCTAAGGAGGGTTCCGTAACTATAACCGCGTAAAAGGTTTTTTCAAATGACTTCAAAAGTTACTGTCTGATTTCGTTCAAAAAAAAATTCTAAAGAGTATTTAGCATGATATCATAGTTTAGAAATGTCAGGGGGCGGGGGGCACTTGTAAACCACTTTGGAGGCCGATTACTCGAACGTTTTACATTATAAAAAAAGTCATGTGTGAAACCTTGCCTTTATTTAAAAATACCTATTCGACGATACCCCACACGATGGGATGGAATAGAAAAAATCATCCCCACTTCACATGTATGGGGAGCTAACCCTAAACTATTTAATAAAAATATAATTATTATATATAAAATTATTATTATTATTATATTATTTTTTACCTATTTTAATATTTTATCATGCCAAAACCGATATCTATAACTATCTAAATTTCATACATTTATATGAATAATTACAAAAGTTGGCAGAGACAGACGGACGGACAGAGCGAAACTATAAGGTTCCTTGAGTAAGTACTACGGAACCCCAAAAACTCACGATAATCTTTCTTGACATGGTGATCCTGCTTAAGGAGCCAGGCTTCGACGAGGTCTATGCTCTGGTGTATCTTGCTGACGTCATCCAGCTGGAACTGTCTCCGCACGTCGCGCAGGGTGTTGGGGTTGAACTCCAGTATTGGGTTGGGAGGTAGCGACTCCATGACTATCTTGTTCTATCGCTTGATCAATACTAAACGTTGCAGGAAAAGATATAGGTAATGTATTATAAACTGTTAAGTATGAGGGCGGGCAAATTGTTACGCGTCTAATAAAACAAGTGGTCAATTTCTCACTGACCTTTATTTCCTTCAAACAGACTGCATATGACGAGGTGCGCGGGCGCGGGGAAGCGGGCACGCTTCCCGCGAATATTACAAGTGTCGTAACGACACACAGCGCTCCAAATATGAATTTACATATTATTGTTTTGTACATCTTAATATCTAACATAAGCAAAAACATCCGACGGCAAAAAACCCTTAATGACAAGAATTCTATTATATTTGTTACAGGTTTTGGTTCTGGTGCGAAAAACAAGTGTAAGAATGAAACTACAATTGTCGCCTTATTCGCTGTTCCACTTTATTCACTGTTTCCCCTTTTCACAATAGATACACACTTTTTTAATTATAATACTTATTTTGATACACAAGCACTCTGTAATTATTGCAGCACTTTTACACTTTAAAATAAAACACTTTTTCCAATTACTTCGAGAGATCTGTCGATATAGTAATAATCCCGTTCGCTGTCGAGCACGGCCTTTTATAGTTCCTCCATAATCGGTTGAGTGTTTGTTATACGGATATGAGACATTGGCGCCATTTTAAATTCCACTGAAACTCACCATAAAAATCGGTACTCTATTAAAAATAGCACAAAATAATAAACTATGATTTATAAGGCGAATACTTTAAATAGTTGCACATTTTTACTAAATGTATTTTTATTCTCAATCATCAATAACAAATCGTCTGACATTTCCGGCTGACTTATAAATCGAATAAACGATCCACAAATACTATTCAGAAAACTTTAGCTACTATAATAAGTAATATTGACCAAACATTAGTAACAACAAACTCATAAGTTTTAAAAAAATAAAATCAATACAATAAAATTCATTGGAATATTAGAAAAATATGTTGTAAGCGAATGTACTTTTACACTTTGTACTACTAGTACTATAACAAAAAAAATATGTTGTACTCTTTGTACATCAAAAGCAAATTTATTACATAATAATATTTATTGATTTAAACATAATATATTTATTTTATCTTTAAAAAAAACTATTACACGTAACCTTTTAATGACATCGGAAAAAAAACACTGCATTCTGGTAACATTAATGCCAGTTTGCATTCTAGTCAAATTGAATCTGATATAAACATTTTTTTTAATAACAATGCGTTTTCAATATTATTAATATGAAACAAAGTACATTTTTAAATAAGCAAAAAAAAATCAATAAATAAGCTTAACTATTTATTTAATATTTATGACTGATTTATTTTACATACCTAATAAGACAAAGTTAAAAGTGTATTAATCATCATCATCACTTGCCGAACCGATATCTTTATTAAAACAAAGCGAGGGATATATTATTTTGTAAATAGAAAATATGCCCCTATATTTTAATGTCCCTTTCTTTGTAATAGGAGTATCTTCTACCTCATATCTGTCATGATCCAAAACCTTTGTAATTCGGTATGGTCCTAAGCATTTTGGTAAAAGTTTTCTACTTTTTCCTATCGTTTGCGTAGTCCTTTCTACCCTGACCAATTCCCCGACTTCAAATTTTTGGGGAGCTATTCTTCTACTATTAAACTGTTTTTTTTTGTTTTTCTTGTGAATCTTTTGTATAATTATCTACCTGCTCCCTAATTTTAGATATTGTGTCACTACTAACATTTACAACATTTGTATTAATCATGTCATCATTAATTTCAGTAACTAATTTACTGTCACTTACACCATTTAATCTTAATCCAAATAGAATTTCTGCAGGAGTTTTACCTGTACCTTTATTGATGGTATTATTCAGCCCCCATTGTACTTGTAAAAGACATTCATCCCAAAGTTTTTCATTTTTACCATGATTTTGAGAAGCTATTGAATCTAAAATCGTTCTATTATATGGCTCTACTTGCCCATTGGCTCTAGGAGTAGCGACGGCATTTTTAATGTGAGTTATACCCAAGTCATTGATAAAATCTTTAAATTTAGTCGATGTAAATGATGTTCCCCTGTCACTTATTAGCCGTTTTGCTACGCCAAATGTTCCAAAATAATCTCTTAAAACTACAATTGAGGAATTAGTTTTAGTATTTTTAACAGCTCCTAAAACGATTAATTTAGTAAATGATTCAATAATAACAAGTATATAACAATTTCTTCTTTTTGATCTAACAAATGACTCAACATGATCAATATGGATGGTGTGAAAAGGCACAGGTTCCTTGGGTATAGGGTGTAAGAAACCCCCTGCTTTTTACCTGCTAGTAATTTATTGTGAGCACATTCTAAACAAGAATTTATATATTTTTTTACAGAGTTTCACATTCGTGGGAACCAATAATTTTGTTTTATTTTAACCATCTTAATCCGTTGTCAGTGATTTTGTATACTCTATCACGCTTTAGAACGAAGTTTTTGCGTACCTCTACAATATTATTAAAGTCCTCACTAGACAAAATATTTTTAATTCGTTGAATTTGACTATCTTCCATTTGCACGGTTGCTAATCAATCGTCCGTTATAGTCATAATATTACAAGAGTCAATATTGTTAATTATTATTCCAGCATTTTCTGTCATCGGATTTCTGCTTAATGCATCTACATGAATCATACCTTTACCCGATATATACACTATATTACAATCGTACTCCTGAATCAAGCTCCACAATCGAGCTACTCGTGGTATCATGTCACGCTTAAGAAAAGTGGCTTGTAATGAGTTACAATCAGTGACGATAGTGAAGCTTAATCCTAAGATGTAGGTCCTAACCTTAACTAATGCCGAAATAACTGCAAGAGTTTCTAATTCATAAGATGAAAAATGAGATTCTTTTGGAGATGTTTGTCTACTATAATAAGCTACTGGTTTAAAAAGTTCATCAGTTTGTTTCTGTAATAATATACCATGCTTACTAGCGTCCGTATGTATTTGAGTTTCATATTTAGGATTGTATAGTGCCAATACTGGTCTTGATACAAGTGCATGTTTTAGTTTTTCAAATGATTCTTCTTGAGCTTGCGACCACACCCAAGAAGAATTTTTCTTTAGTAAATACGTGAGAGGTCGTGCTAATTTGCCAAAATTTTTAATAAATCTTCTGAAAAAAACTAGCAAGTCCTATAAACTGTCTTACGTTATGTACATATTTAGGTTTAGGAAAATTTTTAACTGCTTAAATTTTTTTACTACCTGGCCTTAGAAATCTAGAACAAAGAATCTAAATCTCACACTAGAAATCTCAAAACCTAAATAATCAACTTGTCCTTGAAAAAAATAACACTTTTGTGGTTTTAAAGTTAATCCAGCCTCTCTAAATTTTTCTAAAATAATTTTTAATCTTTCAATGCCTTCTCCAAATGATTTACTTGAAACTAATATGTCATCCATGTATGCTAATGCAATATTATACCGTAAGTTCCCTACGACCAAATTGATAGTTCGCTGAAAAACCGCGGGCGCGTTGTTAGGCCAAAAGGCATTCGAACTGCCCATCAGGTGTAACAAATGAACTTTTATTGTTACTGTTTTCTGTTAAAGGTATTTGGTTAATACCCTGACGCCAAATCTAAAGCACAAAAATATTTGTTTCCAGCTAAACGATCAATTTGATTTTCTATACGTGGCAATGGATAGTGTTGTTTAATAGTCTTTTTATTTAAGGCCCTATAATCTACACATAAACGTATGTGTAGATTATAGGGCCTTATAAATGGTATGTCTTTATCTGATAATGATTCTTTTTATTCTGCCAATAATTGTACTGGGATTTGTTCAGACGATAGCTTTGATTCTGTGGGTAAAACTTTGGGTGAAACTGTAGGTCAATATTTAAACTCTCAAAGTAGCGGACTTTTAAACGTATGTCACATAAACGCGCAAAGCATCCCAAGTCATTTCAGTGACATTCTGGAAACGTTTTCTGGAAATAACATTCACGCCATTCTGATTTCCGAGAGCTGGCTTAAACCTCACCTTCTGTCTACTACCTTCCCGATACCTGGATACGTTTTAATACGTAATGACCGTATTGATAGACGTGGTGGTGGGGTAGCAATATATCTTCGCTGTGATTTTACTTATAAAATAATAGCGTCCTCTCCTGGTTATAAATCTTCTACGGCCGAATATATTTTTCTCCAGGTTTTAGTTAGAGGAACTAAATTGGCCCTTGGAGTAGTATATTGCCCTCCTACTGCTGACTACTTTTCTGACATTGAGTCGGTCCTAGATTCATTGAGTTCTGAATATACGCACCACATCATCATGTTGGATTTTAATACAGATCTATGCAACCACTCCTCTCCTCGCCTGACTAAGCTTAATAACTTAATTAGATCAGCCGGTCTTCACATTCTATCTCTTCAACCTACTCATCATAACTACGCTAGTGATGACACTTGGTTCGATCTAATGCTCATCTCCGACCCTTCCCTCGTCCACATCCATGGTCAACTCCCTGCCCCAGGTTTTTCCCATCACAACCTCATCTTTCTCTCATACATGTTAAAACCTCCCAGACCAACTCCTAGGTTCATATACAGACGTTGCTTTGCTCGAGTAGACAGTAAAAAATTATGCACGGACGCAGGAAAAATAGATTGGAATCCACTGTACGATGCCGTCTCTATTGACGAAAAGGTTAGGATTTTTAATGAAAATGTTATTGGACTTTATAATTTACATGCGCCCATTAAGAAAATAAAGTTAAAGCATCCGCCTGCGCCTTGGCTGACGGCCGATATCCGTGCTGCGATGAAATAGGGATCGCACTTTTCGAAAATTTAAGAAAAATCGTACTGAACCCAATTGGGCGAACTTTAAAATAGCTATAAATCGCTGCAACCAAATGATACGGAACGCTAAACGCCGCCATATTCTCGAAAATTTGCCTTCCTCTCCCAATGTTTGGAAATTCCTAGAATCCCTTGGTATAGGCAAGTCGCATCACGCAGATCTTCCTACGACAATTATTAGTCTAGAAGACATTAATTTACACTTCTGCACAACTCTCAAGCTTGATGTTGACACTAAACGTCAGACTATTTGTTATCTAAATAATTTACCACGACATATTAATATACCTTCTTTTCAATTTACACCAATCGATTCCGACGAGATCAATAAGACTATCATTTCCATAACATCCAAGGCTACAGAATGTGATGAGATTAGCCATCAAACGATCACTGCCATCAAAGATAAAATTTTGCCCGTTATAACCCATATTATAAATTTTTCCCTTAAAACGTCCGAATTTCCTAATCAATGGCGTAAAGCTTACGTTCGTCCCCTACCAAAAATTACCAATCCCACTAACGCCTCACATTTTCATCCCATTTCCATCCTTCCCTACCTATCTAAGGTGCTCGAGGCCTGTGTATTTAAGCAGCTGTCCAGGTTTGTTCACCTAAACGATATTTTGTCTCCACTACAATCGGGTTTCAGACCTGGTCATAGCACCACCTCTGCACTATTAAAGGTTCTTAATGATGTGAGAGTAGGCATTGAGAACTCAAAATAACAGTCCTTGTTTTGATAAATTTCTCGAATGCTTTCAATAATGTCAATCATGACATTTTGTTAACAATACTTTCTAGACTTCCGCTCTCACCTGAGGCTTTAAATTGGATCTCATCGTACCTTCGAGGGCGTCAACAGTCGGTACGCACGGATCAGTCCTCCTCTTCGTGGTGTAATCTAGACACTGGCGTCCCTCAAGGCGGTATTCTTTCTCCTTTGCTCTTCTCATTATTCATTAATTATGTTACTCTCAGACTTCGCAGTATGTATCATTTGTTTGCGGACAACTTTCAGCTCTATAGCCAAGCAGGAGTGGATAGTATGTCAAGTGCTATCGATGAGATTAACTGTTATCTTAATCTCATAAAGGACTGGTGTAAAAACTTCGGTTTGACAATTAACCCAAGTAAGTGTCAGGCTATTTTGTTGGGCAGTCCTCGTATTATGGCCAAGGTTGATGTAGGGTCGCTTTCACCAGTCATCTTCGACGGCTCTATAATTAACTACAGCTCCTGTGTGAAAGATCTCGGCTTACACATCGACTGTACTCCCAATTGGCAAACACAGACAGCTACCGTATGTCAAAGAGTTACCGGCACGTTGCGTTCCCTTTATCGACATAAAAACTTTTTACCGACACATATCAAAACCTTGTTGGTACAGTCTCTCATATTCCCTATAATCGATTATGGTGATGTGTGCTATTTTGACCTCAATGCAGACAAGCTCGACAAATATGACCGACTACTTAACAACTGTATTAGATTTATTTACAATCTCCGGAAATACGACCACGTATCCCCCTTTCGCTCCAAGCTGCACTGGTTGCCTGTGCGCCAACGTCGCTCAGTGCGAGCCCTGTGTATGCTCTACTCTTTCCTTAACTCACCCAATTCTCCTGCTTACTTAAAGTCCCACTTCCAATATCTTTCTAGTAGTCATGATAAATCCCTCCGCTCCTCAAATAATGCACTTCTCCTTTGTCCCCAACATAGCTTTAGTCTAGTCCATTCCTCCTTCCACATCCAATCTATTCTTCTCTGGAACGCTCTTCCTACGGAAATCAGAATGTCCACAACCAGAGATACGTTTAAGCGCAGAGTCCGACAGTTGTTTTTGAAGTATTTGGCAGAATCATGAACATTTTATTATAATTATTGGTTGGTTAGTATCGTGTAATTATGCAGTATGGTATATGTATAATGTATATTATGTTTAATAAATCATTTATTTACTTGTATATTATAGTATAGGTATAATTAGTTTGATATGTATTGTTCGCGCCAACCCTAGCGCGACGTTTAGAATAAACACAAAGGACATCACTACGTGATGTATGGCCGACCGACTCGGGGGCGCTGTCAGAGAGTGACGAACACTTGCATTTAGATCACCTCCCGCACCGGATGCATTTTCAGCTCATCCCGAAACCTAGTGAACGCGAACGCGTGTGCGCATATTTATTTGTGCTCGTTAATATAATACCAAATTCGCCGGCGAACCGCGATAAATCTATCGATAATCCGCTCAACAGCTGTGTAGTGTAGTGAGAAGAAACCTCCGCCCAGATACAGAACCACCAGCTCAACAATAAGGTCAGTCCCAGATTTCTCCAGCCCTCACATTAACCTATATACCTACTTCCCTCAGCTCAAAGTCGCATGTGTAAGTTCCTAGCTTACACATTTCTTATGTTTATTTTAGTAAAATTTATCTAGTTTGCTACAAATATTATTGTATTTATTTTTATCATTAGTTTTACACGACTTTTCGTATAGTTAAATTTTTGTATAATGTATAATAATTAGTTTGATATGTATTATGTTTATTTTAGTAAAATTTATCTAGTTTGCTACAAATATTATTGTATTTATTTTTATCATTAGTTTTACACGACTTTTCGTATAGTTAAATTTTTGTATAATGTATAATAATTAGTTTGATATGTATTATGTTTATTTTAGTAAAATTTATCTAGTTTGCTACAAATATTATTGTATTTATTTTTATCATTAGTTTTACACGACCTTTCGTATAGTTAAATTTTTGTATTTTTCTAGATGGAAAGCACCTTGGTATTTTGACTCTGTCACCACCCTATGGTTGACTGGTAGAAAATGCCCTATGGCATTAAGTCCGCCATTGTACATTGTGCAGAAAGTGTATAAATAAATAAATAAATAAATAAACGCTTATCACTGTTTTTTTTCTTTACTAGCAATACTGGACTTGCGTATGGAAATTGAGATTCCCTAACTATATTGTATTTTAAAAGGTCCTCGACTAGTAATCTGACATCTTCTCTTTCTGAATGACTAAGTCAATAATGGCGATAAACAACTGGTTCCTTATCTACTAGTTGAATATCCATTTCAGATACTGTTGAATGTCCTAATTCAGACAAATCCAAAGCGAAGCAATCGCGGTATTCATTTAAAGTGTTTAATTGTAACCTTTGATGGTCATGTAAATTTTCATCAATATTAGGATCACCTAACACTAGAGGGACTGTACTAAATATTTGTTGTTTCCTATTAATACTTTAACATTATAAACAAAAGCTCGAGCTAAAATCTGACCTTTTATTAATTTAACTTCCCTATTTTCATAATTATTTATTGTTAAGTAACCAAGATTATTTTAAATTTCATAGCTACCAACCTCAACAGTAAAGTTTAACCGATAAACATTCTCTACAAATATGGTATCTGAAAAGATATTTAAATTACTAAACACCTTAACTGATGCACAATCGTTTACCGTAATTGATTGAAAAGACTTCAGAACAAGACGTTTATCGTCCGAATTTCGCTTATCAGTTATAAATAAATTTGTGCTAGACTTTAATACCCACACGTGTGGCTGCTCTGTAGCAGTTTGACCGATTAGTAAATCATAGTTCAAATAATGATCAGGAAAAACTATTGCTTCTACGTTAATTTGAGCATTATCCACTATTAGCATAATGTTACCTTTACCCACCTTTACCTTTTGATAAGTATTTCCGAAAACCTTAAGCGATGGTAGATTGTTTAGTTGCCATGTTTGAAACGAAGTAAGTTTATTCATAACAGACTCTTTAATCAATGTGCATTGACTTCCAAAATCTACATATCCTGTTAATTGTACGTTATTTACTTTAACCGATTTAATAAAATTTTTATCTTTATTTATTTTACTACTTTCATCTAGTCATATGGTTTTGACTTCGGAGTTCATTACCCAGATACTCTTATTACATTGGGGATTATCATGACCAACACGGTTGCATTTTTGACATTTAATAATTGGCTTTTTACATGTCGATACTATATGACCCGTTTCGTGACAGTTAAAACACTTTACTTCCCTATTATTTACAGTTTTTATTACTTTATTCGAGAAGCGTATTGGTTTTTTATTGAATCTATCTAATCGTTCATGTTCAACACCTCTTAAATAGCCTAATAATTTATCAGCATCTTCAAATCTTACTGCATCTGCACCATACCGTATTGACCTATCCTCAATTCCATAAACAATGCAATCGATAGCGTTCCTACCCGTAATACCGCAGCAATTTAAATAATTTAATTTTTCATAATAATATTCTTCAAGATCATCACCAAACTTAACTTCTTTCATAACATTTCAGAGAGTAAATGACCATAGTTTTCGTAAGACGGAAAAGCAGACATAAGCTTTACTGACCATTCTTCCCATGTAAGCAGTAAAGACGGTTGCCCTTCATACCATCTTTTTACCGTACCAGCTAGTTTTGGAAGGGCATAATGAGTTGTCTGTTTACTATCCCAGCCATAAATCTCAGAGCATTCTTTTACTTTACTTAACCAAGTAGATATAGTTTGTTTTTTTTTTTTTTGGATCATACTCTGGAACTACGTTCGATCGATACGTACGATTCGATAATCGATCCTTAGTTTGTGAATTTATAGTAGAGATAGTTTCTAATGAATTTTTAATACACTTTAGTAACTAGACATTAGGATCACTAGTAGCATAAGGCTGATTATAACGAACTGGTCTACGTGATCTAGCGCTATTATATATGGATGGAGTTTCCAATCGGCGATATTCGCGTCTGCTACTACGGCTACGGTTTCTAGATCGAAGGTCACGATATTCAAAATGATTTGTAACTGACCTGCTTCAGGACCTAGACCGGAGACTTCGATTGCTGACATGTGAATTGGATGAAGGCGATCTTCTGTTCCTGTGGCGATGGTGTGGTCATGGTGGTACTCATCCGCTGCCCGATGACTCGGCCTGTTACGTGTTCTGGATCGGCTGCGTCTTGAAGACTTCTCCAAGACACCAGAGTTCTTACGAGTTGGTATCCCCAACACCACGCTAGGGATCCTTCGTCCTAATTGCCCTTATATAATACTAGGGCTCCGTGGTGTTCGTTCAGTTTGTTCTGTCGACATCTTTCAGATTTGGGCGTGAGATATCACGAAGGATTGAATTTCCTTGGTGTCGTACGTCTTCTGAATTGTAATAAAGAATGAAACTACAATTGTCGCCTTATTCGCTGTTCCACTTTATTTACTGTTTCCCCTTTTCACAATTGATACACACTTATTTAATTATAATACTTATTTTGATACACATGTAAGGTAGTTACATTTCCTCTCCGTAAAATCAATTATTTCGGCGTTACTTGCGTCATCTATGATTTGTATACTTAATTATTTGAGTCATTTTTTAGGCTTTAGCGCCATCTATCGGCGCACGTCCTTACTAAAACGGCGTTAGCCTTCCTTTAATTTTTGATTCATAGATCGATTTTACTTCCGTCTTAAATCTTAAAAAATAATAAGTTAATTTTGATTAATGATGAAAATACAGTAGATTTGTATTATTATAATACATAATATATTGATTATTAATATAATATATTTTATTTTGATTTGTGGACTTTTTCTCTTAATGCTTTAGTTTTTTAGTTGTCAAAAGTTTAAAAAAAGAGGACGGGGAAGGATATATGATGCACTTCGTCGAATGACGTTTCCTTTTAGAATAAAAATTTCTATAGACTCAAGATGTAGTCGTTATATTTCTTAATCCCATTTTCACGGTGAGTTTTTTTATATCTGTGTTGTGAGTATTTGGTAAATCACGCTTGTAATAAAACGCATAATTTTTTCTTATAAATTATCACCTTGTAAATTAGTTGTCAAAAATTTGATTGGCCAAACCACGTGCCCATTCTTTCCGTTCTTGCATTGTTATAATATTAGGATATTTGTATCCATGCTTTAATTATTCTTGTATATCATCTTTTATTTTGCTTAGGTACCCTTTATTTTGTGATGGTCACACAGCCCGTGATTTTGATTCGTTTGGGGTAAGATCACGCCGGCTTTGGGACTTCTATCCAAACGTTTTTCATGGATTTTCCAGGGATCTATACACGGGATTCAAGCCACCGTTTTTTTATGGACTTGGTAGCTGGCTTTCACACATCCGGATTCCTGAGTGCCGCTAAATATTCCGTAATGATATGACTGGTTTTGGAATCAGTCTGCACCGCCCTTGGACGATAAACGTCGTGGTGAACAGAGAGACGCTACCGGAAGTTGGAGCCCAATTCGCTCTCGCCACGTGCTACACACCTGGACCCAGCTATGTGCCCACTTGGTTAAGCCTACCGATCCCCACAGATACCAAGAGGCTAAACCAGATCGTTCGGCCTTCTGCCTACGACCCCTATTTTTTTTTAATATATTTGTCACGGTAATAACTCGTTTCATTTACTATTACCCGTAACACACAGTCACTCTGTAATTATTGCAGCACTTTTACACTTTAAAATAAAACACTTTTTCCAATTACTTCGAGAGATTTGTCGATAGAGTAATAATCCCGTTCAATCATCAATAACAAATCGTCTGACATTTCCGGCTGAGTTATAAATCGAATAAGCAATCCACAGATTCTTTATGGTAAAAATCACTTTTGAAATAATTAAAATGAATGTATCATTTTCAAAAATAACAATTTAACATTTACTTTAAACCTATATCAAATTATTAATTCACAAAATTTGACTTAAAACGTTGATTTAATTATAATAAAAACAAATGTCAGCTGTCAGAACAAGAAGTCAATTCTTATAAAACTAACACAAGTCATTAAAATATTACTACATACGTCAATATAAAATACATACGTATATACTAATATATAATATATAGACTACATACGTCAATATAAAATATTTATTAATTAAACTATCTAAAAAATTTAGATCTAACAGTTTTAATCGTAAGATAACAGCAATACGAGGCTCATAAGTCTCTGTGCCGTGAGTGTAATATTTGTTTTTACCGTAAGGTTAGCGCTCATAATTCTCAAGCTCACAGAATGGAAAAGAAAAGTTTATTTGAAAAATAAAAGTCTTTTTATGTGTTCCTTAGCAATGAGGTTGTTTGATATTTTTTCTGCCGTTCGCGTTAATATTTTTATAATTAATATAATTTTTTCGTCTACCTTTTTTTTTCCACCAGGGTAAAGGTCATTACGCCTTTACGTGCACCCCGGGTTGGGTGTCCCGAGAATATGTGGGACTCCCGGCGCTCCCACTAAAACCATACCTGCGGATTGCCCTCAGCCGCTATGAAAGGGAGTGTCCCGGATCTGTCTAACACAGGACACTCCCTACGATTAGCCGGTCTTCCTCATGAGGGACCGGACTTTTAACTAGAATAGGAGCAACTCCGACAAACTGAACCGCCCCCCTAGACGCCGGAACTGGCTAAGGCCAGGGAGGTTCCCATCCTAGTTAGACTGGAGGCAAGAGGTTCGCGTGGCGACGCCTCCGCACTCCTGTCCTACGCCGGCGGAACGGAACAGGATGGTACAATCTCTCTGTCCCGCTGTGTGGCCTCATTCTGTAAAATGACGGATTCGCAGAAAGAGACTGCCGCCAGCCAGGCTTCATCGCTCTCGAGCATGCAGCGCACCTCACTCGAAAGCGAGACGTCCCGCCCAAGCACTGCCACGAGATCGTGGCGCTGCACGGCCCATCGGTCGCACACCTCCAGGTTGTGCTGGGCCATGTCCTCCGCAGCGCCACATTCGTGGCAGGCTGGCGTAGCCTCTCTCCTGGCGACCTTACACAGGTGCGCACCGAACATCGTGCCCGGTGAGCACCTGTGTTAGGCGGAAGGTGAGAGCTTTTTTCTTGCGAACCGGATGCAGTGCGTCGGCCGTACGTTGGCTGTACTGCAACTGCGCCAGAACCTCTCCCCACCTCCACAGCAACCACTGCTCTCCTAGCTTTCCGAACCGCCTGAGTCCCTCCCACGAAGTGACCTCACCACGTGACCTCCCCTCTGAAACGAGGAGGTTTAACTTGGCGAAGACCCTCGCCATGAGCTCCAACGGCGGCTCCCCGGCCAGGACATTAGCTGCCGCACACGATACTGCCCCCTGATGAACCTTACCGCTATGACGCGCTGCATTTTGTGCAGCAGGGCCGTGTTACGCACGGTGATGGCATCCACCCAGATTGGGGCTCTGGAGTATAGCCGCCTGTGGGCTTGGCTGGGCCCCCCCACATTTGGTAGGAGCCGGCCCAGCGAGGGGTCATTATCCAGACCCCCGAAAAGTTACCGGCCTACCTAACCGTTTTTTTTGATCTCGCAGGGGAAAGGCTTTATGCCCTTCCCGGGTTGGGTGACCCGGGGGTATGCGGGACTCCGACCATAGGGTTACCCACTAAAACCACCTGCGGATTCCCATCAGCCGCTATGAAGGGGAGTGTCCCGGATCTGTCTAACACAGACCCACCGCGACCGGCCGGTTTCCCTCTCAAAGGGACCGGACTTTCAACACAATTAGGGGCCACTCCGACAAACTGGAGCATCCTCCTCGACGCCGGGACTAGCTAAGGAGAGGTTCCCAACTTCGGAGCGGAGCAGAGAATGGATCGATCTCTCTGTCCCGCTCCGCCGCCTCTTTCTGTGAAATGACGGATTCAGGCCTACCTTACCTAACCTAACCCAACGCACACAAAGCATCATCTGGTGGCGTCAAGTGTGAAAACAAAGGTTTTCCACCTCGTTACTGCAGTATGTCCATTTTGTAAAAAAGGTCACTTGCTAGACCAGTGCCAAAGGTTTGGGCAGATAGAATTTAATAATAGGTTATGTTTTATAGACAGTAACAAGTTATATTTTAATTGTCTTGGATCATATCATAAAGTCTCCAGATGTTGGCGTATCAATGGCTATCAGCGATGTCATCGGCGACATCACACATTGCTGGACCCAGCGCACCAACAGAGTATTTCGCAAGGCTTGGCTAATATAAGACGGTTTCAAAAAGCTCATAAAAGTAATTGTAATGAAGCACCGGGTAATAATAATATTTCATCAAAATTGGTGAATAGCTCAGTCAATTCATGTGGTCATGTCTCAGGTTTTTTTACAGCTTGTATTATGTTAGGGAGTTTATTGATATTATTGTGCGCGCCACTGCACTGTATCCCCCACGGTGGGTGGATTGAGATTTTAGAATATAATACGTGAGATTTAAGAATATATTACACATATTAATGGTGTGCGGCATGTCGAACCTAGATATTAGACAGTGACATTGTCATTTATACGAAAATTGGTGTGAAGAGCTGTAGAGCTATGTATTTGAGGTGAATTATATATATGTTTACAAGTCCACTTGGTATTTTCTTCACCTAGTTATTGTTATTTCTTATACCTACTGTGATTCTATGCCCACTGCATATTTAATTTTCTTCGCTGATTACAAATAATATAAAAATATTATTATGATTGACTTTTTACTATGCATGACGCCTTTGTTCGTGTTATCGGTGTAGAAAAATAGCCAATGGGTGTTACCCATTGGCTATTATTAAATGTATTGATAAGTTTAAATGATAGGTAGGTAAAATAATAATGTAAAATATACGTTTTTTTTACTTCTTTATAGTTTGAAGTTTTTATTGAACTGTCTAGGTTCGGCAGTACGCACTAATAATAAATAATATTATAACGGCAGGGATTATATGAACAATGTAGGTAGGTAGTTTTAATATACCTAGTACCATGGAGGAATTATACTATAGACTGACAATGCCCATACTTTAAAACGTACATCATTTTTAGTTCTCCTGATGACCGCTAAATGACGCCGAGTGTATAAAATCTACAAAATTAGCCATTTATTTTAAAATAAAATCGCCATCTTTAAAGTGGAGTCATTTTAATAGGTAACATTTGACGTCTGTCAGTTTTATCTTCATAGTAAGGTGACCTGCTTAAAAATATCGATTAAAGTTAATGAATCGACATGGACTTGAAACATAATATGTGAATTTAAAAAAAAATCTATTTAGTATTTTTTGTATTTTTATAGTTAGTTAAAAGAATAATAAATATAATTATGCTTTATTATAATCACAACGTGGTTATTAATTTATGGTGATATTTCTTCACAAGTAATCATTGTATTCGATTCTACTTATCAGCTTTCGATTTTTAGAGTAACATCCCGTGTTTAAAAGCACAGCTAGTAGCTTTTAGTTAGCTGACGCAACATTGTAACGACGCTCAGTTCTTTAGATCAGAAATTGTTTATTATGTTTAGAATGGTTTATTAGTGAAAGCAAATCGTAAAATTACTCGTATCGGTCGTTATTACAATAAATATGTAATTGTAATTGAAAAAAGTTAAGCAATTCTAACAAAACGAAAAAATATATTATTTTATGCCCGCCGTTACAAGGTTACGTTGTTGAATTATGATGAATTGTCAAATGTTACCTATTAAAATGACTCCACTTTAGGACTATGTTCTAGACACGTCATGGGTTATCTAATATTAAATAAAAAAAACTTCAATAGGTGGCGCTAAACAATTTATGGTTTTGAAGCTGCTTATCAAAATATGGATTTATTTAAATACGATATTATAACGCTTGCCTACCTGTGACCTGTACCAAGTTTGCCTCCTGGGCATATTTTTTCGCAACTTTAATTAAATGCCGTTATTTTCAGTAAATATTTTTTATAGGAGTAAAATTTGTTCGAAAGTAATTAATTAGTACCTGGGAGGCGAGCTTTGCTCGGAGTATTGAAATTTTTTAAAATAAATCAAAAAAATATCTGACCGGGGTTCAAACTCACCACATTCCGAATTTTTGAACGAAGCAAATGTTATACATAGCTATGTAATAAAGATATTAGCGCCGCGCCGGCGCGGCGGGCCGCCGCCGCCATTTTCGCCGTGCCGCCGCCGCCATTTTCGCCGTGCCGCCGCCGCTATTTTCAGGTTCAATCTCGATCAAAAATCGGACATCGTCTTTTTATCGGTTAATTCGAAAGTACTTAATTATAAATGCCCGAGTAAAACACCCATGAAGCTCGCTTGCATAGTTTTAAAATTATCTCAAAAAGAAATTCATATCCCGCATCGATAATAAAGTAAAAAAAAACATTTTTATCAAAAATTCTTAAGGAATAGCCAAAAAGAAGTTATTCATTATTTAAAGAACATACAAAAAGCTACCCTTTTACCTTTTGTACCCTTTTGAACCCTTTCCAAGTCGGCAATGACTTATGGGGGCCATAAAAACCAAGAAAATCGTATTTTAGTTTTTATTTTTTCTGAATAATTTTCGCAGAAATAGCACCTGCAGTTTACATTAACAGGAAGCTAGTGATCATCACTACCATTGGTAAAAAATTGCGGGATAAGCGGGATTTAGCTTTAGAAAATTTTATACTTTTTCGAAACAGAAACTTTTTTAGACTGGTCAGAACTTGAATAAGAACAATAAAAAATTAATAATATAGAACAAAAGGTCACATTTAAACCATTTTCAGCGTGTACAATAAATACTGGTTTTACAATTTTAATTATTATTTTTTTATGACTCAAGTTCTGCTAAAGTAGCAGCTTCAACTAACATTACTATAAAGCTAATACACGCCGTTAATAGGTGTAAAACGTTGAAATTGATTTTCCACATAAGCATTTTCTGAAAAAAATACTTTTATTTTGCATGTGATTCTCTCTTCGTCGTGTAATTGTTACAGGCTGTTCATCCATAAAACAATGTTTTGATTACCACTAACTCTTAACTTGAACATTTTCGTGCTTTTAATATTTGCGTGTATGACGGAAACACAGGACAGTCTCTTTTTTAAATCATATTCTTTATTTGCCTTTTTATTTTCTCTTGTGGGTACTGAAGAAATGATAGGTGATACTGGAGCAGGAGGGTACAATAGGCCTCCTACCTATTTCGCAAACTGGTTTACTGCTTGCCACACAATATAAAGAAATTATAACTATAATGATTCAACAAAAAATTAAACCGCCGAAGAACAAGGGCGTATCCAGGATTTCAGCTGGGGGGGGGGGGGGCAGCTCATACCTGTTTCGAGAAGATGGTCGGTCTGGTATATTGAAAATTGGAAAATTGACGATTATTTTATCTTCTAGGAGGGGGAGGATCTGCCCCCCCTACCTCTACCTGGGTACGCCCATGCCGAAAGAAACTGAAGAAAAAAACAAAATGAGTATGAACACTCCTTGTGATTCATTCTCGTCTTCAAAAATATTTATGTCCCGAAAGAATAATTATGTTCTGTCCCTACGTCAGATTTTCTTCTGCAAATTCAGTTTCCTCTTCAGTTTCGCTTTCATTCGCCTGTGATTATGTCGGGAGTATTCACGAGAAGCATATCCCTGACCTGTTGTGGAATATTTTTTTTAAACAAACAAAACCGACAAAATTATATTAAACGCATTCCGTTTAATATAATTTTGTCGGCGCTTCAGGCGCATTTCAGCCAAAACGGGATCAGAGGATTGCAAAGATCTCATGTCTTTTGCCTGGTCATCTTTCTAGTATGGTGCTCTCGGTCACTGCGCCATACCTTATTCCGTGATTCCATGGCTTGTTCCGAGAGCATGCCAACAGGTAATGCTGAATTTTCAATAATGGCTTTCCCATGTATAGTTACTGTCATGGGATGCCATCCATAAGTACTTACATATTTTTCTACAAATTCATCATTCAATTCATATCAATATGTAAGTTACAACTGAGAGCAACTAAAAAATTGTGCATCCCATCTAGCAACCATTCTTCTAATCCTAAAATTTGGGCAAACTTGTGACGGTTCTTACCACTAAGAAGTGTGGAAGTCTAGAAGAAGTCTAACCCTGGTCTAAGAAGTCTACTTACCGTGCAGTGTTACCGTCATTCGTCATTCCCGCATATTGACCTTGACGACATCGACTAACAATTCTAGTTGTTGCCTATTTTCTCTTTGGATATCTTTTTTTATGGCTTGGACGAGTTCTCCTTCTGCAGAGTTTTTCCGAACTCTCCAAGTTTGAACGTCTTTCTTGTTGTTAACACTCTCATCCAGTAGTGGAGAGGTGAGATTCCATATTTAAGTGTACCTTGTTCGCAATTCCTGGATGCAACACTAGTTCAAGGTTGTTAAAGTGTGAAGCTGTTACATCACAAATTGGGCATCTTAATTGTGAGTTTGTGTTTGTGACTACATTGAAAACTTTGCCTTCTATCAAGCATAATGTTAGACGGGAAGTTGTAGTAATAAAAAAAAGACCTAAGTTTTGTATTTGTGCAAAATCAAAAATCAAAATCAAAATCAAAATTTTTTTTATTCAAAATTGGTATTTTTAAATACTCTTTTTGAACGTCGATACTACGTGATGCCTACCACCGGTTCGAGAACTAACCCAGCGAGAAGAGCCGGCAAGAAACTCGTCTGGGGCCATCTTTTACCAAAAAGATGGAAAATTATTCTTTTAAAATCAAAATTATTACAATGTTTACTTATGTCTATGTAACAAATAATAAGATAAGATAAGGAGCCACCTTATTCCCAAGGTGTGCCGTCTTGAATGAAGTCATTAATTTTATAACACGCTTTGGCACACAAACGTTCTTTAACTACTTTTTTAAACTTATTAATGGGAAGGTTTTGAACCTTTTCTGGGATTATATTGTATAAGCGTATACATTGGCCTTTAAAGGATTTACTAACTTTGCTTAGTCTGAACACTGGCATATCTAACTTGTTCTTATTTCTAGTGTTTACACAATGATTATCACATTTCTTTTTGAAGTTGTTTAGATTCTTTCTTACATATAACACATTTTCCAAAATGTATTGAGATGCGACGGTCAGAACTTTTATTTCTTTAAACTTTTCCCTTAGAGATTCAAAAGTCGACATCTTATAAATAGAACGTATAGCACGTTTCTGCAGCACAAATATTGTATTAATGTCCGCAGCGCTTCCCCACAAGAGGATGCCGTACGACATTATGCTATGAAAATAGCTAAAGTAAACTAATCGCGCGGTCTCTATGTCGGTAATTTCTCTAATTTTTTTAACAGCGTATGCTGCAGAACTCAGCTTATCTGCCAATTTAGCAATATGTGGTCCCTACTGTAACTTACTATCTAATGTTATACCTAGTAATACAGTGGTGTCTACTAATTTCATTTTCTCATTATTTAATAGTATATTGGTTTGTGCCTGCGTAACATTTGGCAAGCTGAACTTTAAACATTTTGTTTTATTAGAATTCAACAGTAAATTATTAGCATTAAACCAATGTACTATTTTTGAGAGAGCACTATTTACCTCGTCATTGTTAGATTGTCGTCGCTTCACATTAAAAATTAGTGAAGTGTCATCAGCAAAAAGTACTATCTCATGCTTATCATTAACTAGATAAGGTAGATCATTTATATAGATGAGAAATAGAAAAGGGCCCAAAAAGACCCCTGTGGTACTCCTAGTTTAATTTTAGTACCATTAGACCTTTTGGAATTAACTTCTACAGTCTGTGTTCTATTTATTAGATAAGAGCTTAGAAGCTTTAGTGCCGTGCCCCTTACACCATAATGGTATAATTTCCTGAACAGCGTATCATGCTCCACACAGTCAAATGCTTTGGATAAATCACAGAATATACCAAATGCATCCTGTGACCTCTCCCAAGCTTCAAATATACTGCACAGAAGACTGATGCCTGCATCTGTTGTGGACCGACCTTTAGTGAAACCAAACTGATTACTATGTAACAATTTATTCGAGTTGAAGTGAAAAAGTAATTGATTTAGAATAATTTTCTCAAAAATTTTACTTAAAGTCGGTAATATGGATATTGGTCTATAGTTAGCTGGGTCTGATTTATTCCCAGCTTTAAAGAGAGGCATCACCTTGCTGTGCTTCATCAAGTCAGGGAACACGCCACTTTTAATACAATTATTAAAAACGAATGCTAGGTGAGGGGCAATGATGTCAATTACTGGTTTTATAACTTTTGTGGACATACCCCAGAGATCAGTTGTACTTTTAATATTAAGTAATTTAAATGCCTTGATAATGTCTCTAGAGTCTATTTCTTTGAAAATAAAATTTACATCACATTCCTTCACATTATCTCTAAGTAATTTTTCGGCAACTGTAGGTGATGAATTTAAGTTTTTTGTAGTTGAGATCGGAATGTCTGCAAAAAACTTCTCAAATACTGTCGCAACTTCAATGTCAGAACTAACTTTTTTATCATTAATATAAAGTTCAAATTTAGAGTTGCGACTGGCGACTCTTCCAGTCTCATCTGCAATTATTTTCCAGGTGGTTTTCACTTTCTTTTTAGAGTTCTTAATTTTTTCTTTGATGTGAAGAACCTTCGCCGCTTGACATACCTTCTTGAATATCTTCGAGTATTTCTTGACATATAGTTTAAAAGCTTCACTCCTGTTCATTAACTTCTCGTTATACAAGTCATACAAAATTTGTCTACTAACAATAATACTTGCAGTTGCCCAGTTACTAAAATTATTTCTTTTATTACTAAATCTGACCGATTTAGAAGTAAATACAGAGTCAAATTGGTTTTTTACTACTTTAAATAAATTATTAAAAGTTTCATTTGGATTAATTGACTCATTCAAACATTGAAAACTTGAAAGTAATTTACTTCTAAATTTCTCAATACGTTTTGTGTTTACAGGAATAAACTCAATATTTTCTATCGGATTATTATCACATTTAAGATCAAATGATGCTAGCTGTCTACAGTGATCAGAGTTAAGTACATTAATTATGTCTTTCCTAAAAGGAGTGACATTTGTGAAAATATTATCTATACAAGTAGCTGTTGTTTCACATATTCTTGTTGGTTCATAAAATAAATTAATTAGATTAGATTATACGATTTGCCTCTATATTACTTTTTTCATAAATATTCCTTCTTGTATTGTTTGTGTAGAGTGACTGACCCCTACTCCTGTGGAAGTAACTAACAAATTGGGCATCCGATCTAGCAACCATTCTTTTAAGTCCTATATTATACTATTGGATGTGAAGTGCCCTACAAAATGTTACAGGCTTGGGTTATTCATCCATATAACAATTTTCTTATCATCACCAACTCTTAACTTAAACAACTTCATGGGAACTTCATGGGTGTTTTATTCGGGCATTTATAATTAAGTACTCTTTCGAATTAACTGATAAAAAGACGATGTTCGATTTTTGATTCAGATTGAACACTGTGCGCCGCTACGAGATAACGGCAAGCCGAGTGAGCGAGAGAGATAGTTAGTACTGTCAGTCAGTCAGTGTGCATGCTCGTTATTGGCGTAGGAAGCGTTAAGCAGTCAGTTATTAAAATGGCTGCTCAGGTAAATGCCCATATATTCGGGATCATAAGATTCTTATGACTTTAAAGATTTTTCAATTAAGTAACAAAACAAGGTATCAGTTTAATTGTTTATTATTGTAGATCAATATTTGTATTTAGCTCGTACTATAGTGCATAAATTATACCTATTCCTTTACCTTTTTTTAAGTTTTGATAATTTATAATTAAAACAGAAAATATTGAAATAATTCAAAAATTAAAAGTGAATAAAGATATATTTTAGATAATTACACTGGTAATTTTTGCTACTTAACTTAAATTACTACTTACTAAAGTAGCAACATCTACTTGGATCGTTATTCTTTAATTTGTCTATCATCGTTTGGTATGGTATAAAGATCTTTAAAGCCTTTAAACAGCTACGCCGGCGGAGCGGAGCAGAGGATGGATCGGTCTCTCTGTCCCGCTCCGCCGCCTCTTTCTGCGAAATGACGGATTCGGGCCTACCTAACCTAACCTAACCCAACGGACACAAAGCGTCATCTGGTGGCGTAAGTGTAAAAACGGTCAATAAGAATTTTCGATTCTTTTTCTGTTACCAGGCGGTGCTTGGTAGCCCAACGGTCCTTGTCGCGTCAAAAAGCTGTCATATGTTACGAATACAGACTAACTAATAAAAAAATAATTACAGAAAAAATAAAAAATAAAATTGGATTTTATTTGGTTTTGTGACTCAAATAAGTCATAGCCAAGTTGAAAAGGGTTCAAAATGTAGCTTTTTGTATGTTCTTTAAATAATGTATAACATCTTTTTTGCTGTTTCTTAAAAAAATTTAATAAAAATGTTTTTTCACTTTTTTATCAATGAGGGATACAAATTTTCTTTTTGAGATAATTTTAAAACTATGCAAAGGAACTTCATGGCTTTTTACTCGGGCATTTATAATTAAGTACTCTTTCGTATTAATCGATTCGTCGTCGTGCGCTTGAATAAGACTGACGCGTGTTTTGTACGGATTTAAAAATGTCAACCAAATGCGACAATTGCAATAAAAGTATTTCTAAGGCAAGACCGGGCCTAGAATGTAACAGATGTGAAAAACAGTACATATTAATAATGTATGTACTGGCCTTACAAAGAAGCAGATAACCGCCTTGAGAGCAATGGAAAACTTGGAGTGGACATGTCGTGATTGCCAAATGAACACTACAGGACGACGTCCTATCATCATCCCTAGTGACGAAGAGGAGGAAGATGATGAATATGGGAACAATCCAGAATGAAAATCGATATAAAAAACTAACCAGTGATATATCGAAAGAGGTGGAGGAAGCTATAAAAAGGGGAAATGAAGGACACTCACACTATATAATTCTATTCCGATAAAATGGATGAACTCTTGAAAAAATAGATATAATGCAGGGAAATTTAAATAATTTGTAAAAGAAGAATGCTTACTAATCGAAATAACTTTTAGAAGTGAGGGTAGGAGCATTGGAGCAACGTGTACAGGAAGCGGAGCAACGTAGCTTGCATAAATGCATTGAAATACACCACATGCCAACTAAAACAGGAGAAGATCTACTAAGCATCGTAAGCAAATTCGCTGAAAAACTTAACCAGAACCCTTCGGATATAGGGGAAATAAAGCGCTTACCTGAGAGAAACGGTCACCCATGGCCGATACAAGTAAAGCTTAAAAATGAACAAACACCGATGGCCTGGTTGACCTTATGTAAAACTAAACTCCCAAAAATTTCTGCCTCTGATATTTATGATGGCATTCCTAATTCCAGTAATCCGTTATTTATATGCGAAGCTCTTACTGAGTACAACAAACGGCTACTATTTTACACCAAACAAGAACTAAAAGATACTTACAAATACATATGGATCAAGAAAGGAGTGTTACGTGTGAAAAAAGAAGGAGAAAACACAAAAACATATATTATTCGGTCCAAAGAAGATGTAAAAAAATTAAATTCATTGAGTCGTAAGTCCATTTCATAACATATATAAAGTAAAATTATAAAAATGAATATCTCACTAGGAGATATTATTGAAATCAAAGATTGTGTAGATTTAAATAGTTTTTTAAAGAGTGTTCCTAACAAGGTCCAATTACTATGTATACATATATGAATATAAGATCAATAATCAAAAATTTCTCAAACTTAGAACAAATTATCTATTATTCAACAACAACAATTGACGTAATAATGTTGACCGAAGTTAATATCCATGAAAACCTTTGTAATATGTATAATCTAAAGGGTTATAAAACGTATAGCAAATTACGAATCAATAGAAGAGGAGGTGGTATGATTTTATATGTAAAAAATAAGCATCATTTTACTTTAGGCACTATTAATACACTACACTGCGAAACTATCATAAATTCTATCACTACACTGCGAAACTATCTAAATGCTCTAGCTTGTCACTAATCTTCTGTTTCCAATCTCTTCTAGAAACTTGGTCTAATTTTTGAGTGACAATATGGATTATTAATATGTTCCATGCAGATATATCGAAACCTAAATTAGACAAGGTATTCAAACACTCATTAGTTGTGTCTAGTAATTGTCTCAATCCCTTGCTTCTTTCAACAGTTAAATTATCTTGTGCAAACAACCGCATCAATATAGCATTAGATATACAGGGTGACCTGAAATTCGATACATTCCTTTGAAAGATAGAAAGTAGACCTCATTTACAGTAATATTTTTCATGGCATCCCCTATCCGAAAGTTGATATTTACAAAGTTATTGAAATTTCAAAAATTTTTTCTTTATTTTCGACTTTTTGAATTTGACATGACGTATTTTTAAAAATGTTTGTCTTTTTAGTGATTTTTTTTATGTATTTTAACCGTCAATGAGTCAAATAATATTTTTAAGGAATAAATAGGGACAAACTAAGCGAGAATTTTTCATTATGAGACATGAAACAGAATTTTCTTTTAAGAAAAATGTGCATTTACAGGTGATTTTCTTTAAAAAGTTGTATGATACAATGCGTACAAATACCTTTAATAACTTTCTTACCTCATAAGCTTCCAAAAAAGGTACAAATATGTACATAAAAATATGAACATGTAATAAACAAAGACAAAACAATCATCAGGTAACGTTATCTCAAGAATTACTCTACCTGAGGCGACCTTTTTTTTCAATTGTTTCCTTTGTTCAAACTTCGGGATGTTTCGGCTACTGTCGTCGCGGCCCTATGTCAATGAGTTACCGACTGGCTTAGAGAGCAAATTTAGTAGCTAATATTAGTTTTAAGTCAACTATTGCCGTGTACGGACGTATTGTTGCTTTAAACTACACCCTTACTTCTACTTGTGATTTTTTTGTATCGCGATGGCTGCTTTTGAGTACGACGAATACGCTGACATCTTGTTTTGTTACGGACTTTGTAATGGTAATGCTGCTGCTGCACGAAGAACATACGTTGAACGTTTTCCGAATCGACGAGTGCCAAACGTTAGAGTGTTTTCAACAACATTTCGACGAATTCGGGAAAGCGGCCGTGTTGATAGAAGACGTGGCGATTCAGGCAGACCTCGTTTGTATGCTCCAGAAAAAGAAGAAGAAATTTTAACACTTTTTCAAAATTATCCTTCTATTTCTACAAGAGCGGCAGCTAGAAGACTTGGATTGAGTCAATGGAAGGTGTGGTTTACAGTACACACAGCGCGTCTACATCCATTTCACTTCACACCTGTCCAAGCGTTGGAAGAGGGAGACCCGGTTAGAAGAATGGAATTCTGCCGTTTTATGATAAATGCAGACATGGAGGATCGCAATTTCTTCTCAAGAATATTGTGGACGGATGAATCGAAATTTGACCGTGACGGGATAAACAATTTCCACAACACACACTGGGCACCAAAAGGAGAAAACCCCAGGATGAAATAAGAAAGGGCCCATCAAATCAGATTCAGTCTAAATGTCTGGATGGGTATAATTAATAATAATTTAGTTGGACCTCATTTTTTGCCTCAAAATTTAAATGGTGAAATGTACGAACATTTCCTAAGAGAGGAGATTACTGGTTTAATGGAAGATGTGCCAATAGCAACTCGTCGTAATATGATTTTCCAGCATGATGGTTGCCCGGCCCACTTCCGCCTCGGCGTACGCCAGTAGCTAGACCAAACTTACCCACATCGCTGGATAGGTCGAGGCGGGCCAATTCCTTGGCCAGCACGGTGTCCCGATTTGACCCCGTGTGAGTTTTATCTTTGGGGTCATATGAAGGCTTTGGTGTATACTAAACCCATAACTACTGTAGAGGAGCTCAGAAGCCGCATAAGAAATGCAGCAGAAGAAATCAAAACTAGTCTTACTACCAGAATAATCAAAACAGAGGTACGGAGAAGACTACGGGCCTGTATCAGAAACAGAGGTTCACATTTTGAACAAGACCTAAAGTAGAATATTTATTATTAAATTTAATTAAACATTGATGTTTTTTAAACACAATAAACGTAATTAAATTCAAGTTTTTCCTTTTATTTTAACCTTATCGCAAATAAATCGATTTAGACATTATTTCATTTTACTTCTAATATGTTTACTACAACGTCATATTTTTATGTAGACATTTGCACCTTTTTGGAAAGCTAATGAGATAAGGAAGTTATTTAGAATATTAATTGTACGCATTGTATCATACATTTTTTTAAGAAAATCACCTGTTTTTAAGAAAAATGTGCATTTTTCTTAAAAGAAAATTCTGTTTCATGTCTCATAATGAAAAATTCTCGCTTAGTTTGTCCCTATTTATTCCTTAAAAATAATATTTGATTCATTGACGGTTAAAATACATAAAAAAATCACTAAAAAGACAAACATTTTTAAAAATACGTCATGTCAAAGTCAAAAAGTCGAAAATAAAGAAAAATTTTTTGAAATTTCAATAACTTTGTAAATATCAACTTTCGGATAGGGGATGCCATGAAAAATATTACTGTAAATGAGGTCTACTTTCTGTCTTTCAAAGGAATGTATCGAATTTCAGGTCACCCTGTATAACGTCTGTTACAGTATATTTTTCTAATTAACTCCCAACATCTCTCATAATTCTCCGCGGCAATAGGCACATGTCGTAGTAACTGCTCTGCGTCTCCTGTGATGTGAGCCTTTAGTTATAACAGTTTTTCAACGTTAGTTAAATTTGAATTTTTATGTATAACTGTCTCGAATAAGTCATGAAATGTCGGCCTCTCTACGTATTTTATTCCAGAGAAAATCGGTATATTTATTTAAGGCAACTTGACTGATTTTGATGGCTCATCAATCATATTTAAATTTAAAAGGCATTCTCTTAAAACTGCTTTATACTTGAAGAACGCCTCTTCTACTTCATCATACACATTTCTCGTTAGATAGTTGCAATCCTCGGGCAACTCCCTTATTTTCAACAACTCATAATGATTATTTTCGAACTGTTTCTGAACTAGTCTGACTACAATATAGGCACGCTCTACTCTACTCTTAGGGTTGATTTATAAATTTGTTAATTTCTTCGTATTTTTTCGTATTTAACAATACCAAATATTATTTCATAGGACTCTGCTTACTACTTTTCCATATACGCTGATATTTTAATTATATCCGGCTGCTGGAGGACCATGAAGAAAATACCAAGTGGACTTGTAAACATATATATAATTCACCTCAAATACATAGCTCTGCAGCTCTTCACACCAATTTTCGTATAAGTGAAAATACCTGTCACTGTCTAATATCTAAGTTCGACACTAGGTACATATAATAATAATTAATAGTAGAGAAAAAGTAACAAAAAAATACCTACAGTACTAATAAAATATTCACAATCTTTAGATACTAAAGCACTTGGTATTATAAATTCGTAATTTAAGGTAGTTCTCAGTACCCAAACCCAGCGGGGTCCTATGTCAGGGAAACTTATGAGTGATGCAGAGAATTAGATCTGGATATGTTCTATTGAATTATGCCGAAAACAGAATTTGTTCCGTATAAAAAACGGAAATATAAACTTTTCTAACCGACCTCCAGCCAGCGGGATATTTACCAAAGTTACGTCTGATGAACTATAAATTGGTATTTATTAACTTTTACATCTGTAATTGCTCTGTTAAATAAAATAAAATGCATTCTAACGTCCTTACTTCAGCCACAATCAAGCGGCAAAGAAACCTCCAGTCAGCGGACTTTGTCTCTCAAGGACATTTTTTATGTAACTTTTACAGTAAATTAATAAAATTAAAAACTATTTACTTAAATTACCTATTCGTACATCTTGTGTTAAAATTAAAATCGTAAATGTAAATTCTAGCCTATGTGTTATTCTGATGTATAATATATTATATTACTGTAGTTTCGTCTAAATCCATTGAGTAGTTTTTGTGTGAAGAGTAACAAACATACAAACATACATACATACATACATACCAATATAGATAATGTCATACTATTATATTTTTGATTTTAAACATTTTTGTAATTTTTTTAGTAAAAATCTACACTTTTCACTATGTCTTGTAAATGAGTTATGAGCATTACCAATTTCTAGTATATAGGTTTTAAATCGAGTCTAAGTTGCTGCTAAATTATTAAGGGATATATTGATAATGAAGTATGTATAGATTTACGTTAATATTAACAAGAGATAAAAATCATAATCACCTTTTAAGTAAGTACTTATAATAAATTTTTTCCTACAAATTTGTTGACGTAGGTAAATACAGGTGTACGTATATAGGTAACGCAATTTAGTGTATTTATAGAATAGGTATTCAATTTCTATAATAAGTATTATATCCTTTAGTGATTTCAAAACTAATGACGTAGGTACATTTGACGGAAAAAAAAATCATACAAGAATAAGTTACGCCGCCCGTCTTGATTTCAGAAGATTTTGTCAATTAGGTATTATAAGCAGACTATCAGTCGATTAAACTGCGGAATGCGAGTGTCAAAATTTCAAGAAGATAATCTGGCACTGGCGACTCAAGCAGAAGACTGACGAGAAGACAGATTCGACCTCCGGTCTTCGGGGGCGAGTGATGTGGCGGACCATGCACAGATTAATAATTAACTAGTTACTACGTAACCAATAGGGTATTTTCCAAATTTTTGAAAACTGCTTATATTTAATGGTTAGGACGAAGTATTTAACAGAAAAATGAAATGAAATAAATTAATGTCTATTTGTCTCCATTTAGCCAATTAGAATTTATCTTTAATAGCAGATTTCAAAAAAAAATTAAAATACCCTACTAGCGCGAGCGCCACGATCCTCGCGCGAATCGCGCTATCGAAGTTTTCTCAGTTCGGCGCTATATAATATTATACAACATCTGAAATGCTTACAAGCGGGCTTCGGCCTGATCAGGCATATCACCTAGCTCGTTAGGAGATCTCCTTTTGGGGCTCTCACTATTCTCACAATTTCCTCTAATTTTCGATTTTAATAACTTACCTCGTCCTCTACACAGTACATAGCAAATTAAGTTAGTTTTCACGTGTAAGTTTCAATTGATCCCGTGTGAAGACTAGAGCAATGTAGTTTTGATAAGTTATCATAGTGAGTCGGTAAGGTATGAATTATGATTTCCTTGAAACAAAGGATTTTGTATCATTAATTTAGAATTTGTTGGAATGATTTTGTACTATATCATTCATTGCTCATTGCCTAGTGGCTAGTCTATATATCTAGCTATTATGTATAAAATTCTCGTGTCACAGAGTTTGTTACTTTTTCGAAAAGGCTTGACCGATTTTTATGAAATTTTGAATGTGTCATTCGATGCATTTGGTAGGTATGAAAATAAATTGTAAGCTTTTACTTCCATTACTGATAATTGGCCCACTTTTATTATTTTATGATTTGATTTATAATATAACCTTAAATTAAACCCTTCTAACACCAACTCCCATTGTTTAATAAAATAAACTACTTGGCAAAAATTCGTATTTTATAATATAATATGTAAAACATTACTGAAATATTTAAAAAAATAATAGATAAATAAAAATAATAATAAATAAAAAAATATTTATTTGTCACCACAAATTACATAACAATATTACTTAGGCTCGTGTAGCTCATAAATTGGGCGTTAGCCTGTATTTCAGGACACCAGGCCTCTATCCCAGGATTCCTAGGTAATTTCCTAGGTATTCTTACAGTTTTTTTACAGTAAATTTAATGTTGTTTTGATTGTTTAATGTATTTGAGATGGTGATGTCAGGGTTAGTAACTGATTAGTGTAAGTGTAATGTCGTGCTGGGCTTGTGTGTTTATGTGTGTGTGCCTGTGTGTGTCAATGTGTGCGTATGTGTTTATGCGTACCTATATATCTCGTACTGCAATTCATTTTTCAGTTTTGTCATAATTTAATGTCCTTAGCCAGTGGGTTTTTGCAGATAGATTTTGTTACGTGATATATGTTTACAATTTTATTATAAAGATATCCTCCATGGATGGAAAAGAAGCGATTGGCGAACCGTGAACGAAAGAGGTGTTTATTAAGTCGACGGGGTTGTGACGTCTCTTTCCTTGGAGCGAGGATGGATCGTAGGTCAAGAGACAGTGCTGTTTAATAACTGTGTGATGAATGAACAGTTGTCGCACGGTCAATACCTGGCGCTTTTTGTATAGGGCTTCAGTTGGGTTATGGCTATGTGAGACTTTGAGTACCGCCCTCTGAGTACGCTCCAGTTGTAAGAGAATGGTTTTGTGAGTGCCACCCCACGTCATTATGCAGTAGGTTAGTAAGGACTGGCAGAGTGTGTAGTAGACCGTTCTTCTTATAGCTTCATCCGCCACGTTTCTTAAATTCTCGAATATAGGTATTAATTTACGTATTCTAGATGTAAGGGCTTCGATGTGCGGATGGAAGCTAACATCACCACTCTCGTCACTTCCGTTTCATCTGTGGGTAGAAGTGTCATTGAATGACAGGGAGTCTTAATAGTTATTGGAGTTTTGTGAGGTGTAGGGTGTATTTCTTCAGCTAGAGTTCTACCAATGTTGACAAAAATGTATTAATACTCGTATTGTCGACTGATTGTTTAGGGAAATGTACTAATGAAAGAAGGTTAGTGGGGCTGCTAATGTTTGTGTTTCTATTAGTTATCTTATTAATTATTTGCCATAAGGTTTTGTTATTTTGTCGAGAAGTTATAAGTTCCGTTTTGTTGTATTCGTTTTTTAGTTGTTATAGGATTTTAGAGCAGCAGTTTTTATAGCGGGAGTATGATGTTGCGAGAATTTGGTCGTTAGGGATTTTTAAAATTTCTTTTGCATATTGTCTTTATGTTTTAGGCAATGAAGGAGACCAGGAGTAATCCACGGTTTGACGAGTTTCTTACGGTTGGGTACTTTGACTAGTTTTGTTTTAGTTATCATCGATTACCCCCTAATGGACCCAATAAGATAGTCTGCGGCATTATATTAGGATCTTGAGTATAAAATATTGGGGTGAAGTCCAGGTTGGATAGGTCGTTAGATATTTGGTCGTAATTTAGTTGATTAAGTTTTTTACGGGTCGCTAGTTTTGTTGGAAGTTTTGAAAGGTAGAGTATTGGTGTTTCATGTCGGTAATAGATGTATGTGCAACAAGTACTTTAGCCGGAAATTTTGTCTTCAGCATTATGTGGTCCGGGCAGTTGGATAGTCGAGTAGGCGGAATATGCGCGGGTAAAAGTCCAAATGACGCGAGAAGTGTAAGGTAATTGTTCTTATTCTGGTCTAAGGAGTTTTCACCTATATTTATCAATATAACAATCATAGGTGACCTCAATAGGTCACCTATGATTGCTACATTCTGGGCACGGTCTATTTTTTTTAATGCGTTGTTTAGGGAATACAGGAACGGAGTAATATATTTTTTTGATGGAGATCTAATAATATACAGCTAATATAACTGTCCTTTTATTTACGGTTATTTGTAGACAGCTTGCGTCTGTTAGGGATGGTATTTGTTTTAGTGTGGTTTGTGTTAGATATATTGAAAATTATAATAATTGCTATAACAATAAATTGATTAAGTAATAGATATTTGAATTTTATTTGAATTGTAAATGTAATAAGTTGGGTAATTGGTGATATTTACATGTATGTATGTAATATGACTTTGTAAGAGTATTGCTCTTACAAAGTCATATTGAGTAGTTTTTTAACATTTGTAAGTTAGTAGTTACCTGTATTATTTTATATTTTTACATTACATTTATATTAATATATTAATTAATTATAATATTATTATAATTATTTCCTAAATATTGTATACTTTACACGTACCAAGGGGCGTACGGTACGGTAAGGTACGCACTTTATTTTGAGAGATATCTAGTATTATATATATATATATATATATATATATATATATATATATATATATACACACAAAGTATTAAACCTAATCTATAGTAAGCGTTCTGAAGGTCCCAGGAACACCGCTGTAGTCCGTACTTACTTCCTTGCTTTGTCTTAGTTTTTCGTTCGTCACGTCTTCGCTCATCTGTATAAGATGTTTTTGAAATTTCTCCGACGTTATTTCGTCAAGATTCTTTTCTGTAAAGAAAAAAAGTAATAATATGTTAAGTAGGGTTTGGGAATCCCCGACAATTTCAAAGTCCCGGGACACGAGACAACCTGGAATCAAAGTTCCGGGAATTTTCGGGACGTCGAGACTTTTAAGAAAAAATATTTTATAAATAATTATGAGCGTCAACAGCTTTGTCCGACAATCTCTTTCTGATTTTTTTAATAATGCCATAGAACAAGGAAATCACTGTCATTTTCAACAGATGTCGGTTTAATTGTGTTTAAGGCTTTATTTATTAAGTCTGTGAGGTATTTATAATATATGCCACCCGAACGTTATTTAATTTAATTTTAATTAATTAATAAGTAGTTCAAAGCTTCCTGTAAGTTTTCCGGTTGCTTTAAACAACTCAAACACCTTTTTTAATGTTGGTTTTGTTTTTTTAAGCATCTCTCGTACATTTTCTTGGATATTATTATTGCTTGTTCCATTTGATTTAGGCTCTTTATGTACTTGAGAGCTACTGGTAATCGGTTCAGCGCCCATTATTTTCACATCTGGTTACCGAATACGAGAGTTATTTACGAAAAGCCTACAATACAGTTCTTTCACAATTCGTCTCGAGTCTCGACCAGAAAGTCCCGGGACTCGAGATAACTAAAATTACGGAAAGTCCCGGGACCCAAACCCTAATTAATACATTTGTTCCACAAAGTTGTTAGAGACTGATGTCCTTTCGCTTTGCGCATTGTGCAGCGGGGTAAGGGGTCTCCTTATAGGTAAACCGCCGTAAGCTTGACCCTCCGGATGGTATGCGGGACGCGGGGCGGGAGCGCGCTCAACCAATTAACTAGTCTGCCGCTGTCCGCCGGTTGTGACTGACGTGAATGCTAGACTGCGCGTGATATTTTTCCAGCGACTGCTACACACGATAATATTCATCTTGCGACATGGATCAGGACAACCTACCTACTCTGCGTAATAAAAAATTAAATAGACAGCCAAAAATTATATTATTAAATGTTGCAAGTTCATGTGATGAAGAAAGTTCCGATTAATAATAATAATATGTACTTATATATTTTTCTAATTCCTACTTTACTATATTAATAAATAAAAATAATAAAGACCATTGTTTATTAATATTAGTTTAAAAGGTATAAAACCCCTCTGCTTTCGTCGGCGGGGTGTTATTAGGGGGTTATTCATTTGCCACTAGATGGCTCTGCACTTCGCCCTCCAGCGTCCACCATAAATTTTTTTTATTCTATTCGTACCCGCTAGATGGCAGTACCTACTCAGCATCTCATATACTGATTATTATATTTAATAAGATATCAAATATTAATAACTACATAATGTTTAGAATAAACCAAGTACCTAGTACCTTAGGGACAAATTATAGTTTATTTAGAGTGTTTAATGTTATACTAGATGTTTTTATTTCGTTGCGAATAGTTGTTGGTTATGATTGTAAGTTGTACTTGTAATACAAAATAATACGGAATACCTACCTTATTCTTAGTGGACAAAAAAAAGTGCTTTTTTATAATTTACAACAACCAAAAAAATGTTGTCATAAAAAGTTATGACGTAATAAAAGTGACAGGAGTGTCAGTATTATCGCACCGCGCAGGCGCCGGAGAAAGCAACCTGTGGGAGGTCGATGACCCGGGGAATTCGGCCAAGGTCTTGTGACCCGGACCACTTCGGAAATCAGAGTGAAATAAACTCAACAGTGCGGTCCAGCAGCAAGTGTGACACTGTTGCTTAAGCAGAGTTCTGGTTACATAATAATTTAAGAAGCCTCTATACAAATAAAAAAAATTGAAGAGTTTGTTTTGTAATATTAAATAACCGCTTTCCACTAAATGCATATTATGAAAGTTTATGCGGTAGCGGTACTTACAATTAAAGGATCAATTTTAAAAATTTGGCTGTTTGTCTGTCTGTTTGTTTCTGGCTAATGTCTGAAACGACTGGACCGATTTTCATGGAACTTCCACTGGCAGATAGATGATGTTATAATAAACTTCCAAATAAACTATCCGTAATCCGACACTTCTTTGAAGATTGTTACTCTTTTATTAATAATAATATTAAGTAAAAATGTAGACGGCAATAAAGGCTTATTTTATTTTATTTGCCGTTCTTAATTCAAGTTTACGCAATTGTTTTTTTTTCTTTCGCGTAAAATATTAAAAGTAATTAATAATTTACATTAAAAACAAGCTTTCTTGTGGAACAACTACAATAAAAACATGTAATATTATGTAATAAATAATTTTATGAATAATTCATAATTCATATTTTGGTAAATAACAAAAGTATTAAATGTATAACAAGTTGGGAGCTTGTTATAAATCCTTAAAACAACCTGCCTAAATAAAATATTAATTAGTTAATAGTGTGATTGTATTTAATATTTTTATGTCACTACTATTCGCTTAGGACCTAGCTAGGTACTTGTTAACGGGCGGGTACTAGGTAGGCAATTGACACTGAAGAATTAAATTGAAAATGAAATATAAAATATTTGGTTAACTAGTTTGAAATTTTATTTCCGGTTTAAGCGATAGGTAACCTTTTCAAATCTATCTTCGTAAGGCTGCCCTTGCTTAGGATTTAGGCGTTGCAGGGTTTTGAATTATTGAAGTGACGTCACGACACGATTTTGTATATGACGCCATCGGTCGGAAGCTACTTGTACTTCTTACATGACAACTTATCTTTCTAAAGTACGGCTCAATGTGTACTCTGTACACGTCGTGTTTTTTATGTATGAACCTTCACGAACTCACAAGTCACAAGCCACAGCAAAAATACAATGTTACAGAAATTACAGGAAAAGCGCTACATTCTCTGTCTAAACATTATCTTTAAATAACTAGCATCTGGTACATATTTATAATGCTCGTATCATAAGGAAACTGAAAACGATCTGTGATTCAAAGGAACAACGAACCTGCTCCAAATAGGCCAAGGTTCCTCGGGTCAACGCTCTGGCGGATAGTCTTTCGAACGTTTTAGTACTGGAAACTTCTAAAATACGCGATCAGGCATGCTAACATAATATTCCCAATAAAATCGGTTCCGATGATGTGTGGCATTATGGCATGTTAGAATTTTAGTCAATTTTTACATTGACAACGCGCCTTCGTTTGAGCGTACAGAGTTCGACACACCGCACTGTGTCACAGAATATTATCTTAAAATTGTATTCACAATGCAAGTACCTTAATTTGAATACAAAATGGAGTATATATATAATTGAAAAACAACACACTAAAAAGCTGCTGTCCCGCGTGATGCAGTGTGTTTTTCGCCTTAAGATCTCTGATAGCGAATAACTTTTGTCCTCATTCCTATGGGCTCCGTGAAATAAAAACGAGTGTTATTTTTTACATTAAGTCAAAGTATGATAATATTATACACTTTCAATCGATGAGTCAGTTTTAATTATAATTCTAGAATAAGCAATTGCCCTAAATAGTTTTTGTTTACAATGCTAATTTATTTATTTACTACACTAACACAACTGACTTGTTTAAAAAAACAACATAAAATGGAGCTACTTGCAATATCACCAAAGATAATTTATATATTATGCTAATAAACACTTGCTTTTCCAGGTAAGTCATCCAACGGCCAGCTGCAGTAAGTAAAAAAAACAATAAACATATCGGCGGCATATTCGCGTAGATACAAAATGGCGCCGGGTTTGTCGAACTACGTATAAATCTAGACAAGGCCTTTGAAGGGCGCCTCGACCGCAGCTCACGCCCTGATTACAAAAGGTTCGTGATAACAGCCTCAGGTCTGACTTATATCACATTACTTTCTTGTCAAGATGATGGAGAAATAAAAGATGTGACAACTTGTTTACGACAGAGACTTTTATCAAGGATAATTTTTCAGCTCGTTTAACAAGGGAAGGAAACAGAAAAGAAATCAAGTCACATATTTACAAAAAAGACAAGTGGATTAAAATTTTAATATTAATCACAAAAATCTTTCCAAAAAGAATAAATTACCAAAGCAGAAAAGTAGCAGATGTATTCATAACAAAAACGAACGAGACGCAAATTGAAATAAGACTACATCAGAGCGATAATTTAAATATGGCCGCATATTCAAAGAATCAAATTCAATCCCGACCACCTGATGTGGAAAAAATGATCAAAGCAAAACAAATATATAAATTAAGTTTAATAAATATTATCCCACCGATTTAGAGTGACCCCCGAGGTTTTGGCTGCATTTATTAAAACTTAGAGTGTAGAGTAAAGTAAGAGGGTATTGCAGATCTGCGTATAATGGAGGAGTGTTAATATTCAGTCTAGACGTGGTTTTGCTCCGTTGAGCCGAGTTACGTTGTTTGTGGTAAGCTCCTGTGGCGTTCCCACAGAGTGCAATGCGCTTATTACACAAAAAAAACCTGTAATATAAGAAATCATTAAAGAAAACGAACATGAAATTAATTAACGATGTCATGCAAATGAAGGTATTATTAAAAGTAAAATCAATGTTGGAAACATTGAACGAAATAAATAAACAAATCTTTAATTTTCTATAAGTAAGATGAATACTATGCAATAAAAATACTTTTTGGACATACCAAATTATTATTTTCTGTTTAAAAAACATGACATACCAACAAATCGATATTATATAAGAATAAAAGGACACTAACCGCACCTACCCCAATGTTTTCGATAAGTTCAGTACCGTGTTGTGCGGTTGACTGTTCCCTACGACCTATATTCGCTCCCCCAGCACTTAGGGCTTACTGGAGTGCCTGGGACTGACCTGCCCCAACTGCGACGGGCACAAACTGGGACAGTCTGCGTTCCGCATGTGGCCTCTTCCGCGTTGTGTATGAATGAGACGCATCTCCCAATGCATCAGCACGTTCCAAAGTATTTATTTTCGGAATGTGTTTCTTATTCCTGTATTTTTGTTCATCACTTATATTGTTAATTTAGTTCCCAATTAGCAATCCAAGAGCAAATAGTCTAATTTAATCTTAAGGTTAGTTAAATCTCAAGATACGAGTTATTACGTCGTATCGTGTATAGCCGATCGCATCACCCGCCCCGCGCCCCGCATACCATCAGGAAGGTCAAGCTTACGGCGGTTTACCTATAGGTATGGTATCGTTACTCCTGACTTCTTCCTTTTCTAAAATATACTAGACTGTTTGTCTGCAAAGAAAAAATAGTGTTTATTATGTGATTTGACGTACCATATATAATCCTTAATGATTTATCTGTTCCACCGTATTCTGTAGGCAGGACATTCTTAGGTACGTAATCATACAAGGTATCGAGGGATTTGTGAACTTGTATGCGATTTGCCAGTTTGTCACTCATCGCTTGCTTAAATATTTTTGCGATCATATCTATTCCTTTGCTTTGAGATATAAAATGAATTCCTTTAATCTTCATTCCGAATCCTTCCTGAGATAGTTACAATAATTTAATAAACAAATTATAAAAATAACTTAAATTACTATAAGTGACACAATCTACATACATGTTTTGTCTCTGTCCCTCGATATAAAGTACCTAAGCAGAAACAAAAGCTCCAAATGAGCTATCCGACACTTGTGTGTGTCAGATAGCTCGATTGTGAAACAGGCTCTTAGGCGGTAACAACAGGGTTAAAAATCCGTTAAAAATATATTTTCCTCTGAGTTGCAATGTGATGTTGATTGATGGAGCCACCCCTAATCCCCATTGATGATTTGTTCAGCGCCCTGGGCGAGATCTCTAACCACCCCCCCTAATTGTACCATTTCACAGAGAACAGTGACATCCCAGAACCAGACAACGGTACTAACAGTTTAAAAATATTTGCTGACTGACAACAGATGTCATGTTGCTCTTGCCTGCGGCGCCCTTTTTTATCCGGCGGCCCCGGCGGTCGCCCAACCTACAAGGGGATAACCTATAGGGGAGACTGGGACACTTAATCACCACCTTCGTTTTTAGCCCTAATCCACAAAAATGGCACTGAAATGCGCTAAATGGCTTCAAGAAATGTGACAGCCAATAGAATATAAAATATACTTACTACTAAAATAAAACAACACGAAATTGTAAGTACCAGGTGTCCCATATTCTCGTACAAGGATCAAGTGAGACTTGATCCCCCAAAGCCTTTAATAGTATTAAAACCGTTTGTATTATACGTGCATATTATTCATTCATGCATATCATATCATTTATTACCTTAATATACCAAAAAACCTTTAACTACTATTGTTTTAATCCCGAACACATTTTAGCAAATTTTCACTATAACAATTTTCACTGGCCTATTTCAAGATGTTTTTTAATGTTTTGGGACTGATTTTTAATAGTTTATGTGCCCTACGACTGAAATAATTTATTTATAATTGAAAATATTTTACGTAGCACTTGATCCCATCATTGATTAAGAAATGAATAATTGTACAAGTCAATTATGATTTTATTACTTATTTAAATAAAAACTAATGAAACATAGTTAACACTCGTTTTATATAGCCGTTAAAACAAAACAAAAATAATTTGGTCGTCTATCATTAAAATAAGTGCCAATTCTCATTTACTCACTTTAGAATAATAGCGAATAACATAAAACTGGATATTGCCCGTACATGCTCTATAAGTCTCAATTACCAAGTCTCCCCTAAGGATCGAGTGTCAAGATTCGAGGTTATTTCCCTTATTTATACTTACTGGCTACCAGCGCGGCAAGCTACATTTACCTTGGAAACTTAACTCGGAGGTTGTTCCCGTATCGAACAAAGTTCAGTGTTGAATAAAAAATGGAGTGGAACCATCTCATGGTCACGTACTTGGTCTTCCTAGCCTTGTTGGTAGTCAGTGAAGTCGTTGGAGGGGAAGAAAACAATCCTAATTTGCCTACGTGAGTAAGTTTATATTTTTAGGTGTTTTTCCGTACACCGAAGCACCTACCTAAAAATGGCTATGTAAGTATAATTTGATACTTATATAATAATAAAATAAGCCAACCATGAATTGGATAGCGAAGGTTTGGCCAAATGTATATCCTGATATTATACCTTAATATTACCTATACCTACTAATTACCATGCCTTGTTTTTGTGTGTTAACTTGTGATTTTCGTCTTCGTTTATAATATTATATTATTATCTAATATTTTGTGACACATAAAATCTTATACCTAATTAATTTACCTATTTGCTTATTCGTAGATCAACGCCTAAAGCGGGTAGAGGTTTTAGCTAAGTTTCATTCGCTAATTACGACGACAAAGTTCGAAAACTAATCACTTCGCTATGACACATATCGATGCTTGTCTCTAAGCGATGCTTATCTCAAATAACATGCATTTTTTTTTTCGAACTTCGTCGTCGTAATTAGCGATGGCAACTTGGCTAAAGGTTGTTGTTGTTATAATTAGTATTGCTACTACTAAACTTGTTATAATTAGTATTGCATTTCTTCAAGCTAAAATCAATTATTATAAGTTCCGCCCGCGTAAATACAGTATCCCTCCCAGTAAATACGCACTCAATAATTTGAATTAATTACCTCGGACATTAAAATTCATGTAATTTGTGACAGATTTTAAAAAATTTCGTACAAACTTTCAAGCCTTATTTTACACCCTCAGAGGGTGAATTCTAATAATACTCGTATATTCGTTTGATTTTTAATATGTATTTTTGTTTTAGGACAACACTTGGAAAGCGTATTTGACAGAGGTGTTTATCTGTTATGACTTTGAACTCAAGCCCATTGACTGGCCTAAATTGAGCCGTCAGGAAAATGACGGTGACTTGATAGTTACGTATCCGAATACTGTTCCCAATATGACGTCATAGTCCAACAATATCACTGCATGGACTTGGGTTTTCGATGGTTTACCTATTTAAGTTGCTGTGACGTCACAGGCAAATGTATACAGTTCCTTCAGCTCACCACATTTAATAAACACGTCATAAAAGATAATTTTTAACCTTTATTACGTCTTAATACTACTTACCTAATGCGTTTTAATGGTAAAAAATAAAATTAATTATAACAAATAGTAGTTTTAATCGTTCTTTTTTATTAAATATTAAATTGATGTGTGTAAGTCCTATTTAAAATAATATGGGTCTGGAAGAAGTGGAATTTATGTGACTAAAAAGAACAGGGACCATCAGTGAAAAAAATAATGAATTTTGGAGTGTTTGAAACGAGTTTGACGTTTGATTAACGATTGTGAGAATACCATTTTGCAGTTTTAAGTTTAAAACTTAGCGGGAATGGTTTGTAACTGTATTTATTATTGCAGGATTTAATTAGCAAAGTCGACCTTCTGGTGTAGCAATTTTGAACCTTATTGCCATTTTCCGAGTATTAAAGTCGAAGAGTGGTCCACCGCGGTCCATCGGCGACCGTTCATTATATCAAAAAACTTAGTACTCAATACTTACAGAAATTAAATATTTATAATAATAAGTAATCCGTGTTCGAACTTCTTGCTGTCGTGCCTTAGTATGTAGACTCTCTCGTGCTCTGACGTCATCTTCGGCAAAATGCAATCCACTCTGAACAGAATAATATTACGACAAGTGTAAAAATGTGCTAAAATGTGCACATACACGTACTTTTTTAGGGTTCCGTACGCAAAGGGAAAAAACGGAACTCTATAAATGAGACTTCAATGTTCGTCCAGTCCGTCCAACAGTCCGTCTGTCTGTCTGTCGCCAGGCAGTATCTCGTGGACCTTGATAATTAAAATTTTTACAAATGATTTACCTCTGTTGACGTTTTAATAACAAATAGTAAAGACAGAATAAGATAAATATTTAACGGGGGCGGGGGGCTCCCATACAACAAACCACAGGTGCACGCTTGAAATATTCACTGAATAGTGAATATTGAGTTGTAGATATTCTAGATAGTACATCTATGGACGTTTTCACACCACGTCAATCTGGTCCTGTACTAAGTATCCAAAGAACTTGTATCACAGGTACCCACTTAGGCCCACTTGCGCAGATCTGCGTTAAAGTTAACCCTGGGTTAAACGTCATGTTAAGTCTCTCGTTCTTCGTATTTATGAAAGAGAAGGCGTGATACCATATATTTCTTTTACTTTTATCAAGTTGTAATACCTGATTATTTCTTAATTTATTTTAAAACACTAATTTTTTAACATGTAGGAAAATACACATAACTCATAAACTCAAAACCATTATGATACAACTCATTTACCACAACTTCATAATCATAATCGATTTAATAACAGCACTAAATATAAGTACTTTAGAGCTCTTACACACGAGCGGCATGTTCCCAACGGCAGAGGTAACTGCAGCCGTCGACGCGTGTCGGCGGCAACCGTCGACGCGTCGACGGCAGCAGTCTACCTATAGCGACACTTGCAGTTGTAGTTTGCCGCGTCCGCCATTTTGTCAGTCGACTGCAAATAGTTCAAGAGTGCACGCGTCGCAAATTTGTAAAATGAGTTCTACTTACGAAATTGATAATGAATTGCTAATTATGGCAGTAAAGAAAAATGCTTGTATTTGGAACTAGGTATAAATTGAAAGATTATAGTAATAAAACAATAAAACACAGAGCATGGATGGCGGTTTGTGAAGAAGTTGTAAATGATTTTAATAATAAATCCACAAATGAAAAAAACGCCATTGGTAAGTGTATTATTCATTTTAATGCGTTATAAAAATGATAACATATTTTTTATAGGTCAAAAAATAAGTAGGTACCTAGGTACTTTATTGTTTCATATGCAGTTTAACACGCTTTAACAACATCCTTAGAAAACTGCAAAGATAAGTTCATTGGGGTATGGAAAATTCGCCACTTATTGGTCAGAATACCGAATGAGCATTCTACATATCACCTTGTACGTGTTAAGCGATAATTGAAAATCCTTATATTTTCTGTTAATTTTTTGCCTGGATAAGGACGTAACAAATTTTGTGACAAACTGAACGCTTCGTCTCCAACAAACACAAAAGGCAAAGCAATTCCATCACTTGTAATCGGTGTAGGTTTTGGAATGTTTAGTGAGTTTTCTTGTAGTTTTGTATAAAAAATTGGTTCCTCAAAAATAGTTGAATCCGAATGTCGTCCGTAACAACCTATATCACAAAAGATAAATTTATAGTCACTGTCGCAGATAGCTAGTAGAATAATCGAAAAATAATTCTTATAATTGTAATGGGATGAGCCACTATTTTTCGGTTTGAATATTCTAATATGTTTTCCATCAACTGCGCCAAATCAGTGAGGAATTTGAGCGCGTTTTTCAAATTTATCAGCAATACTTTTCCAAGTTTCTTCCGTTATGTTCTGTGGCAAATTGTCGTCTCGCATATTTATCCAGATTTGTTGGCAGACATCCTTTATTATTTTACTAATAGTGGAAATTCCGCAGCGGTATGCATACTGCAGATCTTCAAATGAACAACCAGTTGCTAAATATCTGGAAATATAAAAAAGTGTCATTAAGTATTGTTTTTTTTCCAGTAGATGTTCAGTTAAAATGGAAAACATTGAGAGATGGTTTCTCTAGATACTGTAGGAACTTAAAGAAAAAAAGCGGATCTGCAGCGTTCAAACCAAAACAATATACGTACTATGACCAATTACTATTTCTAAAAGATGTGACCGAAGATAGAGGTCAGAACGTTTCAAACTTTGACTCTCAGCAGACGTGTCCTCCACTAACAGTTCAATCAACAGAAGAAGATAGTGTTCAAAAAAGACTGCGAAAGCGACAAACTGACAGCGATGGTGTTTTGATCGAAACATTAACCATGCGATTAAACGATAAACTACAAAAAGCTGAGAGACAACCTTCACCTCCTCCTGATGCAGACAAGTTATTTCTGTTGTCACTACTAAGTGATTTCAAAAAAATACCAAACGATTGGAAATTGGACGCCAAAGGTGATGCAAAACTACAGGTCAATTTCAACGCCTTCAACGAGTCAATCTTCTTATTCTTACATGGGATACACAACCTCCTCTGGAAGAAATCCTGTAAGACCAAAAAGTCAACTCGCATCTAATGATAGCTTGTCATCTCAGGTGTCTGGTGCAAATACAATAATAACGGATCTCTTCTCAGATTTTTTTTTTAATGAATGATTCAGATGGTGACTGCTTTAGATTTAGGGTATACTTGATTGTTTTGACATTATTCATTGTTAACGATAATTTATTCTAAAAACATGTTTCAAGTGAAAATGAAAGGCAAAATCTCCTCGCTTGGGACTTGAACCCACGACCTATCACGGTTAGGTAATAAGCCCCCTGAGCTACCGTGGTTCAGTTGGCAGAGCAATGAGACACCCGTACCTAACCCGAGGGTCATGGGTTCAAGTCCCGCCCATGGAGACTTTTTCCTTTCCTTTTTATTTTAAATTCCTTGTATGTTTTGTTTGTTTCGCTTTGTTGCGAAAAAATAATAATATTATGTTAGTAAAAATATGTGTTAGAAAACATTGCTTGGTTTTCTACAATTACATTACAGTATTTTAATTAAAATTTAAGTAACTAATAATTATTATTGTTCCTATAGGTAGTAGGTGAAATTCTTTTTATTTGAAATTGTAAGCTTTGTGTAATAAATAGAAAATGGTGCCAAATTATGTTGATCTCATTAAAGGAATGATCTAAATTACTCATATATTTCTATTAAATTTAAAAAAATACTTACCTCAATGTCATAGCGGGCCTTTGCTCAGCTGAAATGCTGTTCCGCATTATGGTATCTTGGCGAGAAATTGAACTTGTTAAAATAGCCGTTAGCTCATCAAAAGAAGCAATGGACATTCGAAAATAATTGAAAAACTTTTGCTCGTTTCTTTGTAACAGTGGATAGAGAGTAAAAAAATGCCCTTCTTGATCTCTATTGATTAATATTTCTTGAACCCACAATGAACGTGTTTTTATTTTTCGTTTCCGTCGGCGTCGACGAAGTAAAAGCAATAACAGTGTTTCTTCTTCGGAATCCATTTTACATCTGACTCCTATACTAAGAGAGCCACGACGGCTGCCGCTGATCTACGAAGTTGAAATGTCGACGGCTGCCGTCGACGCGTCAACGGAAGCCGTCGACGCGTCGACGGTTGCCGCCGACGCGCGTCGACGGCTGCAGTTACCTCTGCCGTTGGGAACATGCCGCTCGTGTGTAAGAGCTCTTATACTCAGTTTATCAATATTCAAATTCAAAGAACTCCAGTATTCGCTCTGTGCGTGACTGCAGCGCCACGGCATGAATGAACTAAAGGGGGCTGTTAGAGAGCTTTACACTATGAATCTTTGATGTAAAAATCAATTTTATAAAAATAAAAAACAATTAATCAATGAAGATTTTGTCGTGAAGTATTTGTGTGAAATCAGTGCCAACAACAATACAAATGATATAAAAACCAGCAAATGTCAGGTTAAATTATCGACAGATAAAAACAGAATGAAAAAATATTGGCCAGAGAAAAATAATGAATTAAATTATGAAATTAAAATTAGTAGACGTAACAATTTTAATATTTTTTATTCAAAATATAATTTATTGTAAAGAAAATTATAAAAAAATCATATGTAGAATTTTAACAAAACTGAATGTTAATTTGAAATGTCTACCGAAACTGTCAGATGTCTACCAATTTTAATTTCATATAAAATTGTAGTTTTAGGTACATGTTAAGTAAATAAGTAAAAATTGTTATTTTTAGATTCAAATTCATCATGGACATCATTATTAAAACAGGCTTTCAATCAATCACACATACAATTGAATTTCAACCACAAACAAAAATTAAAAGAAAAAAGCTCGTATTAGCTGACCAAGTACGAGAAGTTCAAGAGTTCCGTAAAAATAATGAAAGTTATTTAATAAAATCTCGTCTAATTAGGCAGGCATCAGTCCATGCAATATACATCTTTAAATGTAATAAAGAATGTCATGAATAATTATATTTTATTAAATTACAGTAACTGAATCAATATATTAATGAAACTTAATTTATTATTTCAGATAAATGCAGCTCGACACGTGACAGACGTGCAATTTAATTGTGTTTACAACCAAAGTAAAACATGCAAACATATTGCTGCATAAAATTAAATGAAATAAATTTTTTTCGTATATTTTGATTGCTCAGAAATATTAAACAGCCCCCTTTAACGCCTAAATCATCCTCTGCGAGCGCTGAGATCGATCTGGCTCTCCCTACCATGGCTTCGCACTGAGCCAATGAATGGAGCTTAAAGTTGTTCAACTCAAGAAGTGTTACACTTTACAAGTAAAAGCAATCTTAACTAGTTGATATATTTGGTTACAACGATTTTAACGTTATAAATACATTTCTCATTTGCCATCTTCGTGTGCATAACCAGTCCTTAACTGTTAAAAGAATAATTGCAAGATTATTGACCAAAAATATTAGTTTGATTGTTCAAACAATGGTTAAGCGGAAACTACATGATATTACAATAAAAATAAAAATAATGTATATATAACGTCACAGCCGAGTTTTTCAAAGCAATTTCAACCAAAAAGTCTTTTGTAATCTGTAAAATACTTCACTAGTCTATGTATCACAAAAGTATTGTAGTAAAATTGTATGTACGAGTACTACAAATAACTACATACTTAGTATATTTGCAACAAAAAACGAGAAAGAATATATTTTACAATAACAGTATAAGACTGGAGATGCCTTAAAACATATCATACCCAATGCAGCCTCTAAAATCATTTTTATAAAAATCAAAATACAAGTCTCTTCAATGACTTATTTTCTATTATCTAATGCTTTATGAGAAACCTTCTAAGATTTATAATATTTCGGTCACTTTCTCTTCTAAATCTAAAAAGTAATTATTACAAATTGTTATATCTATGAATTAAATTATGTTTCATGACATTTCATTTTGGACTAATTTTACAATTTTCATCAGTATTAATATGTAAGTTTTTTTAATTTTAAATAAGAATCATTTCGGTAACTTCTATTTTTCTGTTGAAACTTTTTGGGGAAATGAAGTGTTCCCATTGAGAAAAAGCAGTTGTTAAAATTACCAATACTTACTAACAATACAAGATATTATAAATATGTAAGTAAAGAATCAAGATTTCTGTCATTAGTATGTTTCTACTTACTTTACATGACCATTAAATTTTACCATTTAAATTTTATAGTCCAGATCCTACCATTTAACATTAAGACCCTTATCAAATAATCATTTCGGCGGATCTTTCTTATTGTATGACACAGACTATTAGTGTATCTGTCATTGAATACATAGGTATACTAAAAACTTGCAGCATCCATTAATCATACACAAATAACTAAAAGTATTACACAATTTTAAGCTAATAAATATTCGAGTTTCTTTGACCACAATTTAATCAATTAGATGTGAATTTTATACATTAATTTACTATTAGATTTATTAAATACATAATTATACTTAAGAAGATTAAGAAAAAAAAAGACTAATAATTTAATAAACTAAATTCAAAGTCTTCATACATTGCAATACATAGTTGTAGTCTTAAAAAACATTGTAACATGATAAAACAGTTCTATGCTGCAGCAGTTGTAACAGCTTTCATAATATGAGTTTTATTATTTAAGTGAAATGTGCGAAGGTCTTTACAAAAGTCAAGATAATTTTTAACACTATGAAAATTATGTGAACGTTACTTAAATACAACTACACCCTACTTTAGTCCTGACTTCAGAGGCACAACAAAGTGAATACTTATGCCATTGCTTTTTGAGGGGTTGATTTTATACATGATACTATGTTAAATTGTAAGTATTTGTGGTCATATTATGTCCAAGCAAAAAACTCCCACATGAATGATCAAAAATAAAATAAACATTTTGAACATTAATGTTTTTATACAATCAAAATAAAAAAATAATTAAAATTGTTGTTGGTCTATTACGTAGCAGAAATATTAATTTAAACATTCTTCCAAAAAATGATTTGTTTTTTATTTTGTATCAGTAGTTTTGAAATACTAAAAACAATTATGATAACAATATGTTACAAAACAGTAGAATTACAATTCTTGAGTTGATCATTGCATCTGAATATAGGCAAATGGTTCACAATCCATTTTAGTTGTGACTACATAGTAAAAGAATACCCCAAACTTACTAACATTTAATTCATATTTAAATTAATATGATCTATATGTATATTACAACGTATGTACCGGTATGTATTTTTTAGAAATACGCCATATTTTTAGGAACTTTGTTTATAATGATGTTCAACATCATTTTATAAACTTGTAATATCTCAAAAGCATTATCAACCCATGATTAACGATCTCTACTGTATCAGCCTGTATCCCACTTTGTTAAACATACATCAATTAGTATAACGCGTATAAATTAAGAAGGTTCTGACACTAATAAAGTCAACATACAATCAAATGTATAATTTGTCTCAGTTCCCTTCTTTATGTAAATGCGATACAACAATGTTTGTTTGTAACATGCCCAAAATCTACAATTCGAGACATTCTAGTTTGCCTTACAATTTCAAAGACTGGAACCATACTACATGTCCATTGGCATAACGATAACAGTCTACGAATACTTATTATACTCGTGGCCAAACTGTGAATCTCATATTGAGGCCATTTTCACTAAACTAATATTTTACCTAAATCACAACAGTCCTAATCAAACTTCATAAAAACTAATATTAAATTAATTTACTTGAATATTAATAATTTGTAGTCCAACTGAGATTTCTGGTCTTATTCCTGAAAAGGAAATGTTTTAAATGAATATGGTATCTAATCTTGGTAATAATTATAATAGTATATATTACTTTTTTCATTTAGGATCAAATAATTAAAACCGAAAATAAAAGAATCATTCGGTATTTTCGTTACAATGACGATACCTCGGATTACGCAAAGCGAGAATTCGGAACTTGCATTTTCTAGTATTCCGAATATCTTCAGATACATAGAATTACGTAGCAGTGTAAGTCATAACTTACCCAGGTCATAGTGCGAGCCACGGATGGTGCTGCAGCGACTCACGGCTGCGGTCGCCGTAGTCGTATGTGAGCTCGTCGCCGGCGGCCACGTCAGTCGCGGCCAGCAGCACGAGCCGCGGCCCGTCCACCCACAGCGCCTTAGTAGACAGGTTCCCGTTGCGGGAGTGGTTCACCAGCCGGCCCAGACGACCAGACTCGGCCGTCGCGTCGATACTGGAAATAGTAACAATCATTGTTCTATGCCCACTTAATACGAGGGCTGCGCTAAAAGTATCGGGAATGGAATATTTCCACTGTTCCTGTCATATTTAAATTAAAAAGATTTTAATATGACAGGAACAGTGGAATCTTTTTAATTTAAAACTCCTTGGTTTTAAAAATCTAATACCGTTTATTTATTTAAAAAAAGATTCTCGGTCTTGTCAAACTTGTTTAGTCGTTGAGAAAATGGAATTGACTCGAGAAAATTCTAGAGCGATGATTTATTATGACTTTCGAAGTGGTTTAACACAAGAACAGTATGTTGACCCCGTGAAGCCCCATCCAAAACTACAATTTATCGCTGGTTTGCTGAATTTCAACGTGGACGTGTCAAGCTCAGTGATGATCCCCGTCAAGGTCGTCCAAAAACTGCAGTCATCCAAGAAAACGTTGATGCTGTGCGTAAGCTGATTGAGGAAGATCCACATGTGACATACCGCGAAATTCAGGAAACTTTAGACATTGGCATGAGTCAAATACAAATAATCTTGCATGAACAATTAGGTGTAAAAAAGTTGTTTTCCCGATGGATACCGCATTTGCTCTGTGAAGAGCAAAAAGCGGCTCGCGTTACTTGGTGCGTCAGAACTCTCGAAAAATTCCACGCAGGATCCTCAAATGCTGTATACAACATCGTATCAGGTGACGAATCCTGGATATACGCGTACGAACCCGAAACAAAAAACCAGTCACGAGTTTGCGTGTTCGAAAATGAGTTAAAGCCAACAAAAATTGTTCGTTCACGGAGTGTTGCAAAAAAAATGGTGGCCACGTTTGTCTCCAACACCGGCCATGTTGCGACTATTCCTCTTGAGGGACAAAGAACGGTTAATGCAGAATGGTATGCTAACATTTGTTTGCTAAGGTCGTTTCTGAACTCCGTAAAGAGAACTTCAACCGCCGCATCATCCTCCATCACGACAATACGAGTTCTCACACCGCGCACAGAACAAAAGAGTTTTTAGAGCAAGAAATCATAGAATTATTAGACCATCCGCCGTACAGCCGACAGAATAAATAATAGGGAATAGACAATTCTTACACGTGTGTGGGGTTCCTTTAACTCCATTCCTATCGGCTTCACCTACCATGGACGTGGCCATTCTGCGCATAAACGCGCTCTCGCGTTTCGCCTTGACGTTTGATGTGCCTAGACGGCAAAGCGCTTATAGCACACACACGCACACATAGCAAAGCGTAAAAGCTTTCATCAAGTTTTAGTTTTAGCGTCTAGCATAGCCTCGGAGCTTATAACATCACCTGCTCGTAACACATAAGCAAAGCGTTGTAGCTTTCAGCATCAACTATGAGTATCAAATATTCTCAAACACAATTTCACTGCAAAGCGTAGTAGCTTTCAGCAGATCAGAAGGACAAAGCGTCAGACAAGAGCTTTCAGTCCACTTTTCTGTAAAGCGTTGCAGCTTTCAACCCCAAGCTCAACTGCACTGCAAAGCGTGGTAGCTTTCAACACACCACACAGACAAAGCAATCGCTTTCAGTTCTTCCTTCAACAAAGCGTACTCAGCTTTCAGTTTAAATAAAACATTTTATTAATCAGTAACGGACTTACGTCTTTTATTAAGGAATTACCTTACTTGTTACAATTCATAATATTGAACAGAAAGGATAAGATACAATCACGAAACAAAATTCACTACAATGTAAAAACTCATTTCAACAAACAATAAACACATTATTGAAAACAATCTGTTCTGCAATAATTATTAAATAAAACTAATCCGCTATGAGTTCTACACGATCAAGACATTCTGACAATCCTGGAAGACTAGCTGGATATTTACGTAATCGTTCATGGCACACGTATTGTGCCCGTCCTCCAGATAATTGTTCAACCATGTAGCGCTCATTTGGACAAACCTTGGTAATTTTACACGGGCCGCTAAATTTTTCACTTAGCTTATTAATTATTCGGGGGTTTCTCTGAACTAATACTACATCACCAACAACAAAAGGATGAATAACAGCTTTATTAGAGTCATAACGCTTTTTATCTTTTGACGCTTGCTCGTCCATCCTACACTTAGCCGTTTGTCTTATTTCAGGTAAATCCTGTTCGTTTGTAGCATGGGACTCTACTGAAAGATAGTTTAATTTGGGTGGGGATTTATTAAATCCAAATAATAACTCGAAAGGACTCTTGCCAGTACTTTTAGAAATAGTACAATTTAAAGCTAATTGAACTTCACCGATAACAGATTTCCAGGATTTATTTTCATGATTCTCAGCAACGGTAAAACAATTAGTTAAAACGGACATTAGACGCTCTACTTGCCCGTTAGCACGGCAAACGCCGCTAGCAATTTCATGGAATTCAATACACCATTCCTTACAAAGATTTTGAAAATCTTGACCTGTGAAGGAGGTGCCTTGATCCGAGATAATGCGTTGCGGTGTTCCGAATGTGTGGACAAAACTTCTGAGGGCTTCGCAAGCAGATCGAGATGTTAAGTCTTTGACAGCTGTTAAGTGGCAGAACTTAGTGAAAGCATCGACTTAATCTATCACATATTCCTTGGACATCCTACCACCAGTCAGTTTACCACTAGTATCAACGTGAATGGTATGAAAAGGTTTTGCAACTTTATCTATGGGATGTAACGCTGATTGTTTTTTACCAGAAGGATTTTTATTAATTTTGCACGGTAAACAATGGTCTACATAAGCCCTTACCGATGAAGACATATTTGGGAACCAAAAATGCTCACGAATTTTAAACAAAGTTTTTTCCCATCCTAGGTGTTTTAATTCATCATGAATTTTTTTAATTATTTACCAACGAAAGTTTTTGGGAACAATTACGCGACTAAAAGTTTTACCATCTAATTGAAAATTTTTATACAACAAATTGTCTTTGTAGGTGAAAGATGACCAAAGATTAGCTTCAATGGTATCGTTCTCAATGGACTCTATAATTCGGTTTATGTCAGAATCTAATCTTTGTTCAGCTTGCAGCCATTCATCACTCACACGCGTGACATTCACTTCCTTGCAGTTCGTGGGGTTACGGCTCAAATAGTCTACGTGCGGAATTCTTTCACCCTTTCGATATCTCTATCTCAAAATCGAAGGTTTGCATATACGCCCACCACCTATGGACACGCGGTAAAAGCTCTCGGTGATGCCTTTAACGCGTTGCAATCAGTCACGACTTTGAATTCTCTACCAAGTAGATAATGACGGAAATGTTTAAGCGCCCTGAACACCGCTAGCGTCTCCAGTTCATAACTATGGTATCTACTTTCTGCGTTCGAAGTCCTTTGACTGAAATAACCTATAACTTTTAATTGATTATCAAACTTTTGAAATAAAATAGCGCCATATCCGATCGAGCTCGCATCAGTGTGTAGTTCGATCGGCTTACTAGGGTCAAAAATCGTTAATACAGGTTCGGAAGCCTATCACAGTTGCATGAGCTTTTGTGTGTTCAGTAGTCCATATCCACTTAGCGTCCTTTTTTGTAAGGCAGTATAGAGGCGCCATAATAGAGGAGAAATTAGGTACAAACTTTCGGAAATACCCAGCGAGACCGTTAAATTGACGTAACTCCTTCACATTAGTTGGTAAGGGTGCGTTAGCTAAAGCCTCTATCTTCTTCGGATTAGGTTTAATGCTATTGTTGCCGACAATGTAGCCTAGGTATTCTACTGAAGATTTGAGAAAGGTGCATTTCTTCCAGTTAAAAGCAAAACCTGCCTTTGATAGTGCAGATAACACCAGATCAAGGTCACGAAACGCATCCTCCTTAGTTTTTGAAAAAATTAGGACATCGTCGATATAAACCAATGCTACCTTATCTTTTAACCCTTTAAGCGCCTTATTAATGGCCCTTTGGTACACAGAAGGTGCGTTGCAAAGCCCAAACGGCATTTTCAAATATTCCCATACACCGTCCGGCGTAATAAACGCGGTTTTTTCAATGTCCGCCTGGGATGCCATCAAAATTTGATGGAACCCAGAGGCCATATCTAAGCTTGAAAAATGAGATGCTTGCCCAAGAGCATCAATTTGTTCCGATATCAGCGGCAAAGGGTAACTATCACGTACAGTGTTGGAGTTAAGCTCCCTATAATCGACACAAAGGCGGTCAGACCCGTCCTTTTTCTTTACTAGCAATGCGGGGCTAGAAAAAGGAGAGGAACTTTCGCGGATTATACCTTTACTCTCTAAATCAGCAATAATATCTCGCATAATATTGCGTTCGGAAGGGGCTAGTCGGTACGGATGTCGCTGTACGATTTTATCGGGATTCTTAAGTTTAATTTCAATGGTACCTGTATTGACGGTAGTTTGAGAATTTCCACTTGTAAAATTATTCTTGTATACTGCCAATACGGACTTCAACCTATCAATGTCGTTAGATTGGGTCAAGTCAGTGTTAATTTTATCTAACTCTGCATCCATGTTCAAATTTCGGCACATATTAACACTAGCATCGCGTATAATTTTAGCGCCATCGCTATTGAGAGTAAATATTAATCCAGGGGTTTTAAAAATCTCTCTTCCTAAGATTACGTCATACGGTAGTAAGTGTGAATCGACTATCACAAACGTGACCTCGGTATGTAACCCGTCAAACTCAGCAAATGTTGTCATTTTACGAAATGAAAAACATGGCACCGAACCAATACCTGAAAGACGAGTAAACGAAACCTCCTTCTTATCGGGTAAATAATCAGCTATTTCCTTTTTAATCAATGAACATTCTGAACAATGTCAATGAGTGCTAGTAAAGTATAGCCACCAATACACGTTTTAATCAAAGAGTCATTGGAAGATGAACAAACGTTAACCGATTTCGTCTGTAATTTGGAATCTTTAAAAATTTTTGATTTTTCATCGCGCTGTTGAGTAAAACAAGTAGATTCAGAATGTCCAGTCTTATGACAATAAGAACATTGAGTAACATTTTGCTTATTACTAGGTTTATCGACTGACATGCAAGAATCGGGGTCCTCACGCTTATTTTTATTACGCAACTGTAAACAATGTCGCTTCAAATGGCCGGTCTTATTACAATAATGACAGCGACGCTCGGGAAGTGGCTCGCCTAGTCTGGAACGCTTGGGAATTTCATTATCAGTTCGCGTCATAACGGATTGACGCTTTAAAATTTTAATTTTAGGGTACGTATTTAAATGTCTATCAAATGCCACAAAATTGGTAGGCGTGTTTTTAAGTAAATCAGTGCGTACCTGAACGTCTGTGATGCCGGAGATCACCACCTCAATTTTGTTAGACTCACCCCAACCGGTATCCAACCGGTCTATCAGCGCCATTTTGTTAGTTGAATACTCGATGTACGTCGCCGCCTGGTCACTCGTGTACTCCACCATGTCGCGAAACAAGTCGTAGAATCTCCTGGTCGAAATAAACTGCTGTGTGAGCCGCTCCTTTAATTCTTCCCAAGTCTTGCACAGCGGGTACGAACGTGCTGCCCATTTCTTGGCACGGCCCTGCAGGCGAATAAAAGCCGCATTCCTGGTTTCATAATCCGTCCACGAGTTGCGCTGTTTGTGGTTCTCAATCTCGTCGCACCATTGTGCCGCAGTGGATTGACACTCGTCCGGATCAAAAGAGGAAGATTCTACGGCGCTTGTTGGAGACGATTTGGAGTTTTGGAGGCCCGCCATCATATTTTGGAAGAACACAGCCCAGTTTTTAGGTGAAGGCACTGAATTTCCTTTGTTCTCCGATGTTGAGGGACCCGCCACATTGTCACCTTGATCTTCGCGTTCCGGCCGAAAATATTCTTCGTTTTGAGTAGTAGCCATTGCGGTAGGCATGTGAGATGATTTTGAGATCAATCCCACCGCTGCTGTCGCAGATTCGAATGGATTAACATCCGCACGGTCGCCATCGGTGTCCGACATATTTAAATTTTATCACTTTAAACACAGTCAGTGCGCACGACCGGCGCAGGCGTTGTTCTCAGAGCAAGTGAAGTCTCGACTAATGAACAAACGCACCACTGACAGTTATAATGACGTTGACAACTGACAAGTTATCAAGTTGACAGCTGAAGTCTGTACAGTACTTCCGGTACAATTAATTTTTAAATTATTTATTATCTCTTACATATATAAGAGTTAGACCATTGAGGGAAAAGTTAATTATCATGTTCGTTATTATTCCCGTGTCACCCTTATCACCCTAAGTGACAACGGTGACAAAGGTAGCCAATTAGAATTACACAAAGAAGAAGGCCAATTAAAAGTTTTCACAGATAAATAGAAGAACTAAAAAACAAAGATGTAATCGGTGGTTAACTTAACAGTAGAAATAGAACGTGTACAAACGCAAACAGCACATAGTACAACAATCATGATGTAAAAAATTTTGTAGCAAGACAATTTTTCATTTTAGAAATGCTGGTATTAAATAAGTCTAGATCGTCATCACACGAAATTTCATTGCAATTTATGCTGTCACATATGAGAAAACTATTCTGCCTATATGTACTGCTAACACAGGGGATGTGCAGCAACTTGGGCCTACGGATTAGTAAGGAGCGTGTTACCAGACCTATCTCGCCGAGTAGTTCAGCGCAGTTGACAGTGCCGTTTGCTATTTTAAAGAGATATTGTGATAAATCCGCAATTCGTCGCCGATAACTTAAGGGTAAAATTTTTTGCAACGAGTATCGTAATTAGACACGTAATTACGAGTTTTAAACTATACAAAATGAAGGAAGCTCCTTTGGATGGATTCAATTCTATTGATATAACAAGTATAATTTGGATTCCACAATTGTGAAGCATATTCCAAATGGCTACGGACAAAAGCGCAATAAAGAATTTTGAATGTTTTTATATTATTAAACTCTTTGGAAAATCTTAACATAAAACCAAGTGCCTCATTAGCTTTGCTAATTATACTATCGATATGGGCATCTAATAGCAGCTTGGAGTCGAAGATGATTTATTTATTTATTTATTTCTAAACTTAAATCTATCTTTACAGGACCTTATCCTAATATGACAGACAAGTAACTACTAATAAACAAAAAACATCAAAAACATAATAACTAATAAATAGATAACAATTTCATACAACTACTGTGACTAATGACTTACTTCAGACATCTTATGAATTAAAACATACTATAAAATATGCAGCCTTAGTAAAGTCATTCAATGAACAATCAAATATATGAGCTTTCTTGTCTACCGCGTTGAGCGTGCGCAGCGCGCGCGTCAGGGGCGCCTGCTGTAAGAGGTTGGTGCGTGCTGCCGGAACCGCTAACAGCATCGGTCGCCTCCGCCGTTTCATGTACCTATCCGGGACGCATAATCTCACTTCTCCCAGTATATTAGGATTATAAATTTTTCCTCGGAGAACTTAAATAAATGAAAATAAATAAGTAGCAAGCGTTACTTCTCGTCTAACCTCCAGTTTATAATATCCTACCATGCCGAGCAAAAATAATGTTGGATATAGTAAGGGGTAACCAGGATGTATCTTGTATAATTTAAAATAAAGAATCTAATGAATTTATTTTGTATTTTTTCAACATCGCTTTATATTTGGCTTCATTCGGACTCCAAATTACGGTATTGCATTCTAAATGACTTTTGACCAGAATCTCATATAACGCTTTTATGTTTGTAAACTCCATGGCCTGGCGTAGAACAAATCCTAGGTTACGGTAAGCTTTTTATAATACCCACAAATATGCTTTCTAAAATTTAGATCTGCAGTAAAGTAAACTCCTAAATCCTTGACCTCTGTAACACGCTGTATCGGTTGCCCCTCCATGTGATACTCGTAATGACTAGGGGCACGTCCACGAGTAAAGAATAGCACCGAAAATTTCTGTACATTAAAGTACAACTTGTTCCTTTTACTCCAATCTACAACCCTGTCTAAATCCCGCTGTAGTATGCTATGATCCCTTGCCTTATCTCTTATCACTTTGATAAGTTTGAGGTCATCAGCATACAGCAAATCTAGAGACTCCTCGACTATTTTAGGTAGGTCATTAATCATGATAATGAAAAGAAATGGTCCCAAATTGCTTCCTTGACTAACTCGAGATCTAGTGTAGTAAGGCTCCGAATGGCATCCGCCACAGTCGACAAATTGACGCCTATCGCGCAGGTAGCTCGCGAAAAACTTTAGCGAGCGAGTAGTTAAACCCATATCGACCAGCTTACGAAACAAGACATCATTGTCGACTGTGTCAAACGCTTTCCGGAAGTCCAAGTAAGTAACATCCACCTGCAGCCTCGCATCAACTGCTGGAATTATGGTTACTAGCTGGCTAAGCAAATTGCTCGTCGTACTTTTTCCCGGACAGAAATCATGCTGTGCGTCAGATAAGTGGCCACTCACCTCTGCGTAAAGTTGTTGTGGATAGCCGCCTCGAATACTTTTGCAGGTGTTGAGAGAATCGCCACCGATCTGTAATCTCTAGCTTCCCTACCTACTTTACCTTTAGGCACCGGTACCACTCGCGTTAGTTTCCAACGGTCAAGAAATGTTGTCTTAGTAATACAGCAATTAAACAAATGCACCAATGGATCCACCAATGTCCTTCCACAGTCCTTAAATATAAAAGGAGGTATGCCATCCGGCCCTACTGAACATTTGGCCGGCAATTGCGCGAGCGCGCGCCGCACCTGGGACTGCTCGAGGCTGCCGAGATGGGCCCACGACCGCTTTGAGAACCCGCAGCGCTCGCCGCCCCTTCATCCAGTGAAGCCGGCTCCGTGCTGTACACTGAGTGGAAGAACTTTGCAAACTCATCTGCACATTCGTGGTCTGCGAGTACATTTCCGTCTCTCAATAGTTTGTATTGTCTAATTTCCTTTTTTTGACCTAACGTAGCTCCAAAAAGCTTTCGGGTCCGAAGTCAGGTGCTGCTGTACGCTTTGACTCTCGCTCTACACCGCGAAAACTCCTCATAGTCAGCGAGTGACTTGCTCTTTTTATATTGTTTGTGTAGATTACGTTTAGTAACAATATTTTTAATAGTATCGGACGTATACCAGACTGGATAAATACGTTGCCTTACATTTGTATTGTCTTTTAAGAGGTACGCATGAGTCTACAGCCAATGTGATCTTATCATAAAAAATTTTTAAAGCTAAATCTGGATCGTCAATATCGTACATGTCATTCCAATCGACTGTTGATAAAAGATGATACAATTGAAAAAATCTGCTTTTGCAAAGTTCTACTGCTTAAATAATACGCGGCGTTCATTATTACTTTCGTCTGTCGACTGTCGTAGAGGATATCTGTAGAGCAGGCGCGGAGGGCTTGGAGATGACGACGGCGACCGCGAGTGGCGGGTGGTAGGCATCCACCGGCTGTAGGCCTTCCGGGTCGGCACAGACCGTCACGCCACTGCGCCCGCTCAATACTAAGTATAGTTGTCTGTTATTACAATTAGGTACGCTGTTACATTGAACCACTTCATAGTAGGCCGCAAAATATTCGTAACAATTATTAATATTAGTATTGCACGAAAACAAATTAAAATCTCCTAAAATTATTACATTTTTATTATATTTATTACATATACTATCTAGTATTCTAAACATTAACATGTACTCGTCCTTATTTGTTTGTGGTGGAATATACACTACACAACAGGCAAACAAACTTATTTTGACGTTGTCACACGTCTAATAAATCGATGAACGCCGGCTGCACGCACGAAAAAGGATGACTCATTGTCCCGGTACTCTGTCCCGTTACGCTCGATCTTGCGCTTGCGCCGCATCTATCTCTCTTCCACTCGAATGGCCTATGCGTCCGAGTAAAAGAAAGACAGCGGCAGCACACAACTTACATCTACACGTGAACTGTTTCGTCGACTGTTATGTTTATAAAGTGACGTGAAAAGTTAATGTAGTTTTCATTGTTTATTACAACAACAATTGCGGCAATAAAGGTAAATTTTTCTTGCATTTTTAAAATCTCACTACTAGTATAATTTCAAGTATTTATTTTTTTGTCACGTTAAACTATCGTCCGTAAACCGACTTTACAGATAACCAATATTTTTCTTATAAATAGTAGCACAAATCAACACAAATTTATAGTCGTCTATATCAATACCATCACGAATTTTAACCTGTCGCAGTTCAAACCTCGGTGTGGCCACGAGAATCCCGGTAATATTAGTTCTGCGCCATGGACTCATTGCAGCCAGTTTCCGTCATCGGGTTTAAATCTGAAGCTGAAGATTCTAAAAGATATAAAAATTTCGACGTTTTTGTTGTCAGTCCTCTAACATTTTGGTAAAAAATGTTTAATTTTCCACTAGCTTTTTCCTTATGTTTGTGTTGAATGTTCGGCGGTTCGGCGTCGAAAAAACATCCATTAGCTGAATTTAGCATTTGTGGCCACACATCCGAATCACACAGTTTATTAAAACTTTCGTTTATACCTATTTCAAAGACGCGTAATCTCTTTCAGTCGTAGGTTTCAATTTCTCAATACTTATTTCCGACTCATTTCCCAGTATTTCCTTAAAGTGCTCTAATAAGTTCTCCTCAGTTGTGGCTTTATCTAATTTCCAGACATGCAAGTATTTCCTCCGTTCAATCGCTTTTATAGACATAAGCACACTGTTTCCACCTCTCCTAATAGTATTTTTCTTTTTTCCTTCCTTTTTATTTCTGTCCAACCGTCATAAGATTCCGCGTTAACTACGCTCGTGGCCGCACTCTCGTAGCGTAGCGGGCGACTGCAGCGGCAGCGGCACGGGGCGCGCGGGTTCAGCGCACTACGCGCGCTCGGGCGAGACAGCGCGAGCGGCGCCTGCGCGGGCGCGGACATCGTCGGTCCGCGGCGCAGGCCGCAATGGTGGTAGCGGCGGTAACGAATTCATAATAATATTATTATCTGCGTGTAAATATTCTGAATCAATATTTTGTTAATTACTATTGACATGGTTATTTATTTCTTTCTTTTTTGTATATTTAAGTATTTTATTTTCTAAACTTATACATTTCTCGCAGGAAATGTTTAGTTCTCGTCTTAGTTGATTGCATTCAAGTGCCAAATCCGATACCGTATCCTTCAATTCGTCAAGTTTTGTTTCCAATACTTCTTTTATGTTTGTAGCAATGATATCTTTTACATTTTCTAGTAAACAAGACATATTGTCTTGAATTACCTTTTGTATAACAGATGATATTTCCTCCATATTGCTTTAATTTTAAAAACTACTCACGGTTTACAAGAAAATTTTATCAAATAAAATAATTATATACCGTGGTATTTAACAATATTGTTAGATTATCGCGAACATACAAACAGACAGACATAATTTAATGTTACAAATAAAGTTTTTGAATTAAGTATTAGAAGAGGTAGGGGGTTTGCGAATAGGAAACGAAGGAATAAGAATATTTTTTTAAATTTCCAGTATCTGCTCACGAGTAATAAAATAAATGAAAAAGGGCCTGTTTATAGATTTCTAGCTACCTATGTGGGAGAAGGAATACTTTCTGGAGGTACGTCTGACGAGTTACTACTAATGCTGGGACTAATGAACTGATGAATGATCCGGAAACCGGTAGGCTGGGATAAATTCTGAATATTGAAAAATTTGTCAAAATCTGTAGGTGGATAAGTTGATAATTAATTAAATATTAATGCAATTATATTTACACTAAGGCAATATCGGAAGAGCAAATGGTAGAAGTATGTAAATAAATAAAAACAGATGTTCATATTATTTATATACTAGTTTTATTTTAGACTATAAGAAACGGATATTTTTTTTAAATAATGAATTAGTTTTTTTTTTCAGTGCAACAAAGTTATTGTTATCTATACCATGTTGAGGTTTACAAATTTATACATTTACATATTATCTCCATTCAATAAAAGTTCGTTTTAAAAAGGTTTTGTCAATAACTGGATCATTTGCCCAAAACAATGAAACTGGTAAAAGTGAACTACAGTTGAAAACCTAAATAAATTATTTAGAATTACACTCTATAGATAACCATTACACTCAGGCTTTTAAGTTTACATACTAAGAAAATTAATCATATTAAATCAAATGTGGTAATAGTCACACACAAGTTAAAAATATCAAGAAAATTGGGAAAAGTAGGACACCTTTACTGTTTCTCCAACTTTCTAATATTAAATTTCTAAAGATAATCTGCATTAATGATATTAACTGCTCGTTCATGAATTTTCATGTGCTTTTGCAACACTCTCTTACTTGCTAATTTTTTATCACATATAGAACAAAAAGTTTGTTGACTTTGATGAGACTCTTTATGTACTTTTAAACCAAATGATGTTGCAAAACCTTTGGGACATAAGTTGCATTTATGAGGTCTTTCAGATGAATGTGAGTGAGCTATATGAACTAATAAGGAATATTTCGTTGCAAAAGCACGATTGCAGTCTCTATGTTTGCATTTAAAAGGTCTCGGTTTCTCCTGTCCTGTATGAGCATGACTATGTGCCTTTAAATAAGATAATCTGGTGAATTTTTTGGGACAAATAGAACATGCAAAATCCTTGATACCGCCATGTGTCTTGATGTGCATAGCTAGAGTAGACTTTGTTGTAAATTTTTTATCACATGTCACACAGCTGAATGATCTCCCATGACTAGAATGTGCAATTCGGAAATGTTCTCTTAATGATTGTCGTGACTTGTAATTTTTATTACAAAAACCACATTTAAACTGTGGCACATCAGAATGAGTTTTAAAATGCTGTCTCAAACCATTGGAGGTATTAAAGTCTTTACCACACTTTGCACATAGGTATCTTTTGAAATCACTGTGCTTACTCATATGGTATCTCAAATTATGTATTCTAGTGAATGATTTCAAACATAAACTACACATATAGGCCTTCTCACCGACTTTCCCAGGCACTTGCTGAGTAAGAGTGATATCTGTTACTGGTGGTAAAGGAACCAGCTCCTTATTTTGGATTTGAGGTTCGAAATCTAATACTGAATTGTTACTGAAGAGTGGAACATCATATTCGTGATCTTGATAAACAACATTGATATCAATAGTATCTACATCAGAGCGCTGAAAATTGTTGCGTGTGTTTGAAATAGTAAAAAACTGGGTTAGGGTTTCGTTTGCTTTTAAACAGTTCAATTTAAATGTGTAAGCCACCAACGCTGTCGAAACGCAAGTGGTACAAATATGTTGAGGCCAATTTTCTTCATCATTGTTCTGAAAAAAAAAACAAATGTTTGTTTAAAGTTGGATCCTCGCATTAAACTTTAATATTGTAAAATACAATATGAGTATTTATATTAATAAATATATGTATTTACCTCCAAACAGTTGAGAAAGACAAGTATGTCTATAAGTTTAATTTTATTATCCTCATGTTCAATTAGATCTTGTATGCTCATATACATTGTTGGATCACTGAAATTAAATTCCAGAAGGCAAGTTCGACATGTGTTTCTTGTTAGTGGTACTATTAACGTCGTAAATTCCATTTTAAAACAATCATTGGATTTTTCGCATCATTGTATTTTCACATTGGCTGGAATATCGTGTTTTAATTACCAAATTAACACAACTATGTCTGAACATAGCATATTATGTTGTGGTTTCAAAAGGCATTAATTATGAAATATTTAGTTAAATTTTTTTTAAAGTCAATAACCAACTTAGTGCCATATTATAATAAAATAACGCGATCACAGAAATATGAGAAAATGTGTTGTCTGAACTCTGAATAAAGGTAAGACCGCACTAAGCGGCAGCGGAGCGACGCGACGCGACACTTCCCTACTAAGTATTATTACCAGAATTTATATCTCATACAATTTCATACAAAAAATATTTGGCCTTGCCGCGTCGCGTAGTTCCGCTGCCGCGTAGTGCGATATAATAAGCTTCAGTAGTACTACTTATTATCTATGATAATAAGTCTGATACAATTTCATACAAAGTATATTTGACCGTGTCGCGTCGCATGTAGGCATGTTGCCTAGTGTGGAATATCACATTTTTATAAATTTAATTATAAAATCGTTGAATAAAGATACATAAATATAAAAGAAATAGGTATTAGGTTGACGCGATTAAAAATTACAAGCAAATAAAAGATATTGCCCATCTCTTTCTTGCAAAATGATTTGTTACGTCACAGGTTGCTACCGCCATACATTTTGTAATGACAAATGTATAGCGAGTGCAACTCATGACGTCACAGGCCGATATATCGCTCTCTTTCATATTGTAAATTTAAATCTTTGTTATTTTTTAAGATATACGAAAATGGGTTCTAGTTTGTTTAATAACATGTTGTCTAACATCGAATAGACGAAAAAATATTTTTCGTCGATTCGATGTTTAAATTTTTAGGCAACATGTCTGTTGCACTGCGGCGTAGTTACGCCTAGTACTACGAACTACACTACCTACTAGTACTACGCAGCAGCGGAACTACGCAACGTGGCACGGTCAAATATTTTTTGTATGAGACATAACGCACTACGCGGCAGCCAAAAGTTACCAACTCACCGAGAACTCACCAAGTTCGAAGCGCCGTGGACCGTGGTGTGTCACGTAATTCCGCAAGTATTTATACTCTGTGGTTTCACTGTTGGCTGTCGCATTGTGCGTATGTAGGGTAGAGTCCGGCAAAAATTTAGAATCATGCCCCAAACATTTAAAATGATAAGATCGGTACCTAGTTTTTGAGTTAAAAAATATTAAAATTCGAAAAGTTCCATTCATTTCAAATTCGGCCATGTTGACGTTTCTATGACGTTCCGTTTTCCATTGCTTGCAGCCAAATATTTTAACTTTAGCCTTGATTTTATTTCATTTTCTATCATAGTATTCATACTTTGAAGAATTATTTTTATGATAAATTTTATGAAAATATTTTATGGTAAATTAATAAAAGTAATTTAAATAAATTAAAAAAAAAAAAAAATAATAATTATAAATTATATTAAAATATTAAATACTGTACGCATACTTGAAGCTTACTGATATGAGATGGCGCTAGCGTGCTCGACCTCGTCTTGTCTCTTTCCTTCTCGTACCCTCTCGCTCGCACAGCTACTAGACCCCCCTACCATGGCGACGCCACAAGCAGTAGCCTAATTTAATTTCATATCATTGGCGTCTGAATTTTCGACCCGTCTGCACCTACCAACAGTTCATTTTGTGATAAGTGCTTAAGTTTTTATTCTATTTTATAAGTGTGAGCCTGATATAGCAGCTATTCATGTAAGTGCTCATTTTTATTTTCCTTACAAAGTGAATACAACTAACTAACGGTTTTTACCGTTCGTATTGAAAATATTTCTATAAATAGATCATTATTTTTATAGAATCTATTATAATTAAGGTATATACGCTACTCTCTAAAGTAATTCAGTAATTTTATAAGAAAATTTAGAAAATTTTACCACTTTTCTAGAAATTTTTATCTACCTTCAGATAGACATTTTTGTACTTATTTTTTATATTTCTTTATAATTAGAACTATTTATAATATAATGCATAGTGGTAATGCTTTTTACGTTCGTGCTTTTTAGTTTTAAGTACGTATTTTTAGTAAAACACAAATCTTTCTATGGTTTTCAAATATTTTTAACCACCGTCAAGGAATACTTTTGTTTGTCGTTCATATCTTACATTTTCAAGCTTTTTGCATGGAATCCTAATATTAGGTTTCGTTTTTAGCATGGAAAATGCCAAGTTAGATTTTAATTTTGATATTAAAGTTAATTTAAAGGAGCCTTCGGTACCAAAGGCACCTAAAATTTTCTTAATTTGCTGCAACAAATTCAACATTTTAATAATGATAAATGGAGCTAAGTTCGCTATGCAGAAGTGCAAAAGCGGTATAATGATACGCCAGGTTTTACTGATTTAGAAGCTAACGATGAGATTAAAGTTTATGATAGTCTACGTCATTTAGCTTACGCAGATAAAGCTTACGCCGGTATTAACTTTTGTTTGCTAAAACAGCGCGATGCTCTGCAACAGACTCTAAACTTACTTTTATCTTGGGTTAAAGATGAAGTAAATCTAAATGTCGACTCTTTGCATACGAAGGTTAATGAATTATTTATAAGCGACGATTATGCGTCTGTTTCTGCCGACCTCTTACAGCTCGATTGTGGTCACAGAGCTGAGGTGATACAGATGCGCCGAGATGGGATCATAAAATATGCACGTGATCCACTAACCAAATCATATTTACGCAAAATAACTCCTTCAAATAAAAACTTTTTAATTCTGAATTGCTATCGGGAGTTCTTGATAAGGCAGGTGGCGTTAAGAAAGCTTTTATGCCTTTGATAAAACTAAAAAGTTTTGGAACTACCTCGCAGGTAGTTAATAGTGGCTCTAATCATCCCCCGCAGGGAAATAGTCATGCGCCCTCGCAGGGCATATCTCAAGGTTGCTGTGGCTCTCAACACACATGACCGTTACAGAATTACCAACCCTCGCAGGGAAGGTTCACAAGTTATCCCTCGCAGGGTTCTCACGAAAACTCTAACGCATGGCGTAGCAATAACGCTAACCGTAGTTCCTTTCGACAACGAGTCGACCGGCAGCCAGCGGTACGGCTTGAGCATGCGAAGGACAATAGAAAACGGCCTATTAATAGAGAATCCAACTCAGGTAAGAGAAGAAGATTCTGACTCGAGATTCCAAGCGGGCCGACTTTGTGCGCATCAGTCATTGGAGGTCGTTGAAGGCACCACGTTTTCTTTTAAAAATAATAAAAGTTTATCGCATACCCTTTTAAAAAAAAACCTCATCTTCGCCTCCCCGACTGACACGCACCTGCCTAGTGACAAGAAAGTGCGAAGCAATGTCAAAGGCGATTCAAAAGATGAAGGACGAGAAAGTTCTCGAAGTAGTTCGATCTTCCCCCAGCTTCATTTCGAGCATGTTTCTCG